>JANFOE010000964.1:0-2500 GCA_025667525.1 Glebionis coronaria | reverse complement strand
TGTTAAATGGTGATGGTCAAATAAAGATTAATTAATATACATTTAATAGTATAAAGAATAATTAATTTTACTTTTGATTATAATTAAGTGTAATTAATGTCTATCTTAATCAAATTAGTATATCTAACAGTTTACAAGGCTTTTTATTTTAATAATTTTAAGGTACTACACTATTTTAACTTATATATATATATATATATATATATATATATATATATATATATATATATATATATATATATGGTGAGGTTATTCTACAAGAAATCTTATAATAAAATAAATAGGGTGAATTGTGGAGATGACATGTGTCATCCTTTCAAATCATTATTCCACATCATATTGCTATATCATGTCATTTAACTTAAAAATAAATTGAATTTTTTGAAAATAATTTCGAAAAAAAAATTCGTTAAATTTTTTTCCGAATTTTTTTTTCAACTTTTTTTTGAAAAAATTTTCGAAAATTTTTTTTTCGAAAATTTTTTTTTCAAATTTTTTTTAAAAAAATCTTTTTTCGAATTCTTTTTTCGAATTTTTTAACTGCATCACAGTTACATGTTTTACTGCATCACAGTTAAATTTCGAAAAAAAAATTCGTAATTTTTTTTTTCAAAATACTTTTTTCGAATAATTTTTTTACTGCATTACAGTTTTAATTACTACATTATAATACATTCACCAATGTTTTATGTATGATGCATAAAAATTATAGCTACGATGCGGTAAACTATTACATTAATACACTAATAATACAAGTGATGACTAGTGATAGAATTTTTATTCTCCAACCGATAAATATAATGCATTTACTTATAATGTATCAATGTCATAATTATGATGTATTAAAGTTATAAATTACTAAATCACTCGTGATGCACAAAACTTATGATTACAATGCGATAAACAATTATTATATTGCTCAAAAAATAAAAGTGATACTAATGACATATTTGTATTCTCTAACGGATAATTATAATGCATTTACTTATAATGTATAATTGTTATATCTCTGATGCATTAAGGTTCTAAATTACTCCATCATTCGTGATGCACAAAACTTATAAATATGATGCACTAGTAATAAATTTGGTGCATTATGATTTTTACTTATTGTATCATAGTTATGCATATAGAAAATAAATGTTATATTATTAGTAATCACATGTATCTTTTGTGCATGATAATTATAATTTGACACATCGTAGTTTTAAATGTGTTGCATCATATATATGAGAATTACACCATCATTATAAGTTGTGTGAAGGAATTATGATGCAATAACTTAAAACCGTGATGCATTAACTTATAAAATGATGCTCTAAAACGTATAACTGTGATGTACTGAATTTTTATTGAATTGTTGTAGTGCATCACACTACAAATTCAGTGCATCAAGCGTATAAATATGGTGTATAAAGGTAATAAATCAGTGTCTTATTCGTGATGCACTAAATTATCTAACCATGATGTTGTAGATATTTTTTCCATAATAGCTTTAAAAAAACAAAAAAAAAAATTCAATAATTTTTTTTTTCGATTTCGAAAAAAAATTTAAAAAAAACAAATTCGAAAAAAAGAAATTTTGTAAAAAGATTTCGAAAAAAAAGTTTATGCAAAAAAATATTTACGAAAAAAAATATTTACGAAAAAAAATTTATTTTTTTTTTTAAATATTGAAAAAAAAAATATTTTCGAAAAAAAATATTTTTGAAAAAAAATATTTTCAAAAAAAAAATTATTGTTAAATTTTTTTTTATTAAAGAGATGATATGGAAAAGTGATGTGTGATAATGTTTTGACAAGGTGACACATGTCACTCCCACATTCATCTCTTCTTTTTTATTTATTTTATTATAAGAATTGTTTTATTTTACCCCAACTATACATACATATATATATATATATATATATATATATATATATATATATATATATATATATATATATATATATATATATATATATATATATATATATATATATATATATATATATATATATATATATATATATATATATATATATATATATATATATATATATATATATATATATATATAGAGTAAGGATCCAGTAAGAAGAAAAATTAAAATGAGAAGAATAAGAAGAAATCCTGACCATAAATTCCATAAAGGAAGGAGAATTTTAAGGGGAGATGCATCTGACTTTGTAGGTGCATCTGAAATGTGTGGCTGTGGTTTCTTCTCATTCTTCTCATTTTACTTAATCTTCTTATTTGATCCTATATATATATATATATATATATATATATATATATATATATATATATATATATATATATATATATATATATATATATATATATATATATATATATATATATATATATATATATATATATATATATATATATATATATATATATATATATATATATATATATATATATATATATATATATATGTATATATATATATATATATGTATATATATATATATATATATATATATTATATATATATATATATATATATATATA
>JANFOE010000963.1:600000-879279 GCA_025667525.1 Glebionis coronaria | reverse complement strand
GGCACAGTGAGCGCTACTCACCCAGATGGGGATCGTCAATCCCAAATAGATCTATTTATAACATTTGGGCAATTGCAATAATTTAACATTTTCTACAATAGGCAATCATAATCAAAGTTTTATACAATCCAGTTTATGCCCAATAAAATAAGTTTTTTTTGTCCCCATAGAGGAAGAGTTTATCAATATTTTTGTGTGGGGCTGTAAACTCACCTTGGAGTTTGTAATGGCTTTGCAAATAAAAGAAATTCAAGTAATGCTCACGTCACAGTCTACTGCCTAATTAAATAGTACAGTCTCAATAAATAATAAAAAGAAAACGTATGTGCATGCTTATACAGTTTTTAACTAGTTTATTAATTCTACAATGTTTATTTAAAATGGCTGTAGTGCAAGTATTAATAACGTTTGTTCAAACTTGTGAATAAAATTACTTGTTTAAGTAGAAATGTTTTACTTACAATTTTTTGTATAAGTATACTTATATGTAATTTTATATATATATAGTTTATATAAATTATTTTATAAAATAAAAATATAATTATTTTATTTAACTTAAAGTCCCCAAAAGTTTCCAACATTCACGAGTACTTTATAAATCACAAGTTTAAGAAAATTACAGTTTTAGTCCTTATGGTTTAGGTTTTTATTTAAGTTTTTACTATATAAAAAATGGAATAAGGGTTTAGGGCTTTTTAAGTTTCGGATAAGTGCAAAAACTAGTCCCTCCATATTTTTATTAAAGTAAAACTTTTTGGATTTTACACTTTTGGTACCTATGGCTTTGTAACACTTTTGGGTTATGGCAGAACTAGTCCCTCTAGTTATAAACTAGGTTTTTATAACTTTCATTAAATGATGAAAACAGTCCCTAAGGCTTTATATATGTTTCAGCTTATTACAAAAATGGTCCTTAGGGTTATAAAGTGACAAAACAACTTTAGGAAATCTACAAAAAATTTTCCTTAGGGTTTTAATATGGAACGGATGACATTTATTAAGCCCTAGACATTTGGATATTTTACCATATTAGTCCTTGTGCTTAATGGTTTATCAAAACAAGTTTCAAATGTCACGGTTTTAGTCCCAAAGTTTCATAAATTGTCCTTTTTTAGTCTAAAAGTTTTTTATAAGTTATATTTTTGTTATAAAAAACTTTATTAAATATTTAAAATATTAAATAGGCTCATTAAATGGACCAAAAGAACTAATGGGCTATCTAATGGGCCTAAACATATTTTTTAAGTCCACTAATATAATAACCTTAGTTAAATGGGCTTTCAAAACATTAGATGGTGTGATAATCCGTCAATTTTATGGTCGATGTTTTATTCTCAAGTATTATTTAAAAACATTATTTTTATTGTTATATTATAAAACTCACTCATTTTTGGGAAGAAAATTTGAGTTTACATCTTAAAGTATCATCGACTACGTCTAAACCGGTGGACTCTACGTTACGTGCTTACGTTTACATATACTGTTTTTTGGTGACAGTCCGACATTTCAGGAAATAATATTTATCCTTGAATATTATTTTGGGATTTTAATTTGTGTTGATTCATAAAGTCACAAATTTACGAGAAGAAATTAAAGCTTACGTGAATAATTTAGCGTTCCTTACGACTAAATCGGAAAACCTTAGGATTACGTATTTATGTTTTTTGAACTCCGTTTTTTATGAGATAATTTTTTATTAGATTCGTTTTGTGCCGTTCATTCATAATTTATAAAACATTTTTTTGTAAAACGACCCGAGGGCACGCAAATCGAGGAAACTAGAATCAAGGAGTACCCGTAAATAAATGGGGATGAGACAAAATAACTTCCCCACCCCCACTATGGGACGACTAAGGATTTTACCAACACACTTGGTGTGTGTCAATTTCTAGTTAAAAAACTAGGACACTTGTCCTAGTTTGTTTACAAAACCATATACCCCTCAAAACAACTAACAAGCTAAACCATCTACTTCATTTTTATCTCATGCAAATCTCACACTTCTCTCTCTACTCCCTCAATCTTGCCGTCCACTTTACCCCAAAAACACCCCCATTTGATCTAAATTCAACCATAAAACTTATGTTATTCTTGCATAAGATGATGTCCTTTTGAAGCCTTATTGATTGGAGGTGATTATAACATCTATAAAGGAGTTTTACATGGAGTTAAAGGGCTGATTTCATGGAGGTGTTCATCCATTTGAAGGACCCAAGAACTTGTCTTTGCTAAAGTTGAAGATTTGGTAACAAGAACCAAGCCTTGTTCATCAAAATCCCATCTTTTTGATCATCTTGATTGGTATTAAGGGATCAATCTCTTCCTATCAACATGTTATTTTTGAATATGTAATCTTGTATTTTCTTCATTTATGTATATGTATATGATGATGATGAATGATGATCAAAAATATTACGTGGGGAATTGGTGTTGATAAATTTGGTTGAAAAGATTAAAAGCTACATGAAAAGATGTTAAAATCATGACTAGAATTGTAGGATGTATAAAAACAGTAAAGAACCATATAATAACTTGTTAAAATGACTTGTATATTTTTAATATAAAGTAAGGTATATTACTTTTTACATATGTGAGAGTTGGCCACTCAGTGTAATCCATAAAATGAGTGAGATATGATCAAAACATTATTAAGGTTCAAATCTGTATAGTCTGTTTTTGGACGAATTATTAGAGACATTTAGAGGATGAATGAGTAGTAGCTAAAAAAAAGTTAATTGTAGCACATATTATGTAGTTTGTGCGGCCCAAAATTTAGCTTCTATATCCTTGTAGAAACTAAAGATTATTATAAAAAATGGTGTAAGTGAGTTTTCATAATCAGATTTGGAAAATAAAAAGTATATATTTATAAAAATTAGCACTCAAGTAAAACTACTAATATAAAATACATACCTACAACCCACTAAATTATATAAATAATTATAAATAAGTTATATACTTTGATAAGTAAATCTGACATTTTTTTAAAAATTGCAAATTGATATGTTTTATAAGTTATAAAACTATATACATAAGTTTTACGTCTTTTCGGCTAAAACCGAAAGATTAACGTTTTTCGTCAATTAAAACTTAGACGATCGGACCCGTCTAATGTAAAACTTTTTTATAACTTATCTACTGATGTATAAGTACATTTTACAAGTAAAAAACCGATAAAACCTGAGCTTTATAAAATACGGACATTAACGGGCCAAAGTAGCCTTATTGGACTATTAACCCCAATTAGTTTGGATAAACACTAATGGACTTACACATTGGGCTTAACCCAGTTGGGCCCCAACATGTGAGTATAGGGCTGATATTAAAAGTTTAATTGGACTAATATAATGTATTGGGCTTATCATGGGCTTATTGGGCCTTAATATGTAAACAAGTTAAACTAGTGTAACTAGTCTAAAAAATTTTACCAACACATGTTGAATAAAGATATAACATCCCACTTGATCATCATCATACTTATAATATCATCATATATAAAATAACCATTATTTTTATAAAGTCATTGGAAAAGAGTCTAAGACCGAGTATTATTTGTCTAGGCTTCCGTGATTGAAGCACGTATCGTACATCCAAAATCGTCGATAACCTGCCTTTCCCAATCAACGTGAGTTCATAGCCTCACACTCTTTTAAATGTTTTATGAAATGTTTTATAAACCCGCCAGGGAGATTAACATGTTAGTTTTAAAAAAATAGGACACAAGTTGTCCTGATTATTTTGCTTATTGATATGGACCCCGAATGATTGTATGACCCGATGAATGATTATATGACCCGGTGAATGAAAAAGAAATGGATTAATATAGTTAGGTTATGTCACTAAAAGTCCCATTAGCATGAATTGTGAACGACCGGGATTTGGTAGACTCTTATGCATATAATAGTACTATTTTGGGGGAAGATCACCCCCAGTTCGCGCCTTGACGGTTGATCCCCGTCATGCCACATTGATTGGTATACGAATTTATGTATGAGAAAAGTTTATATATAAGTGTTAATAATTGTGACGACACGCTGTTTTAGATGGGAAAATGAATTTCGGGTTAGCTACCCGTTGTTTTATTATAGTAAGGTGGCAATGTCATGCGGCTTATAATAATCCAATATTGAAACTGCTGATGTACGAGTTGAATTATAATATATTGCTTGACTAGCAAAACGGGGTCTTATTATTGATATTATGTTCGTGTTCTGGTTTTACATAACCATTATCATATAAGGATTTTTATTAAGCTTTATACAACGTTATAAAACGTATTGTATGATGTTTTTACGACAATGGTTCGTATAATGATTTTGAAGGAAAAAGCCTATATTAAGATTTACGACAAGGAATTGTATAAAATGATTTTCGGTAACGATTATATATACCGGTGATATATTAATTGTTTATTAAACTCTATGAATTCACTCGGCGTTTTCGCTGACCCTTTTCTTTTAACATGTTTTATCTCAGGTACTTGAATATAATTCTCGGGAAGACGACAAGAATTTATGGCCCGCATTCAAATAATATTTACATTTAAATGTTTTGTAAAATTGTTTGAAATACTATGACTTGGGACCTATGTAATTTGATATTCATGAATGGAAAAATGCTTTATTATTAAACGACACGATTTTTAAGCGTTGTCTATGATTTGAGTAATGTGCTATCCTGTAACACCAACGACTCTTTCGCTGAACTAAAGTATGAAAATTTGGGGGTGTTACAGTTTGGTACCAGAGCTCTCGTTATAGAGAACGAAAGATTTTTAAAACCAAGGTTTTGAATAAAACATTTCAAAATCTTTTAACCATAAATATTTTTAAATAAATATTTTCAGTAAAGTGTTTAAAAATCTTTTGACTATAACAGTGCCGAAGAATTCCCGAGTTACCGACAAGGCCAGATTGAGAAGTGTTATTTTAATATATATGTAACTTGGATTATATATATATATATATATATATATGTTGTAATTTGATTACATGATTGTTTGATGATTATTTTAATACTTATACGAGGTATTTATACGACGTAGATTGTCACAAGGAACCCTAACTCCCCTAGAAAATCAATCGAAGCTATTCCTGTAAATAATCTAGCTATTCTAGATCTAAACCAAGTTGTGGATATTTATGATCCTAACAAAATGGTTGATAGTTGTAGAAATGTTGATATTAGTTGATTGTGATATTAAAGAAGAATTGGCGAGATTAAATCTGATATCGATGTCATAACGATCTTTCCTTATAAAGTGGATTTTAACAAAACCTTACCACCTGGAAAGGTGTCATCTGATCGGTGTCACCGAATTCTTAAATTTGAAATCGAAAAGGTGAATGTTGCACTTGAGGCTGTCATTGGAACCATTCCCCAAAAGCCTCATGCCAATTGTACTTTTCCGAGAAGTCTAATTGAATGTGTGAGTCATTTCATACTAGTGACTCATTTGATAACTATTGTTGAAAGATCTATAGGAATGGAAATTAAGTGTTGTTCATATCGAGCTTTTATTGCCCTTTCAAGGTCTACGAATAAGGTTGAAAGTATTAGAGAATGAGGTAGGATATCGAATTGAGTATAAGTTGGTTGAAACTTGAATAAAGTAAAATTTAACTCGTATGGAATATGAGATTTTTAAGAGGAAGTCGTTAAGTCCTGTGATTGAATTATAAGGTTTTATATGATTGTTGGTTTGTGTTAAGGGTTGTTCCTAGGCCATTGTACATTAACGACGATGCCCAGTGTCCTAGAAATAAAATGAAGAAATCTTCTTCCAAATTTGGACCGATGGATCATCCGGGACAGGTGGAACACCTAATGACTCTTGTAGATTGATATTCATTGTGGTATCTTTTGAAATCCCCAACTTAACTGAGATATCAGTTGGTAGAATGAGTTCTTGGAATTGTATGACATGGCAACACGAAATGTGTTACGGTACAATATTTGACTTGTTTGTGATTAATGAAAAGACTACCTTTGATTGCTAAATTTTACATGTATCGATGTTATCTATCTTTTCTTGCTTCTTCCTAATGTTCGCATTAGTGATGCAACTATTGAACAAGTACTCATCTCAATTTGAGTTACGTTGTGGATTATTCTCTTTGTATTCTTGAGTGCCAACGAGGTCGTGAACCACATAATTATTTTGCTAAGTTCATTGTAGTTAGTTCTGGGTGAACAACTTTTCATCACTCCTTTTGCAGATCACTCATTGTTTTTATAATTAATACGATACCATCTGGGGGAAAAATATGGAATTATCATTTTATATGAGTTATTAAAATCGGTACTATTAGTAGTTACTATCGAAATAAAGTTTTTATTAAAACACCTTGTAAATGAAGTGCTTTCATAGTGATGAACATTTCGGTAAAATCATTTGATTTTTATTTCATGATTAAGCATGAAAGTATTTTTATTTTAAACATGACGACAAATTTTTGACGAACTGAGTATTGCATCGTTAATACTAAAATTGTATATAGTTGCGCGCCTACATACAATTTGGATGGGACCATGCAAGGCTGATTAGTAATCACCATGAAAGTGTTAATAAACACTACATTTTCTTTGAAATTGTGAAAGATTAAACTTTATGAGATCTGCAAGAAGTGCAAAATAGGGACATATTGTTAGAAACACCTACATATGTGCTTGAACCATTTATTTTTCTGAATCGAATTTACTCATCTTTGGAAATTGTCTTACTTAACAATTGACCTCCCCTTCTTGTCCAATTCTCTCGTGGTGAGATTCTTTGGAAAAGTATCTAATTATCGAGTATTAATACCCGACTGGGTGTATCGATGTTCCTATCATTTCTTTTGATTAGATTTCATTTGAATGACCGGGGTAACGATCCGAGGAGCTTTCAAATGCGTACTCAAATCATGAAAACATGGGATATATTCATATTCGTTAATATTTTCGTCTTTATCTGATTTGAAATTCTATCGCGTAGATTATGCGTTGACATTACTCTTTTAATGGTAGTTATGTCTCTAGATATCCTTGATTTTGTGAAGGGTTATGAATTATTCTTCGTCTTTTGAGAAGTTCTCATCTTATTAACGGCAATAAAACTGAAAAGTTGGTATTGCCATTAGAATGGGTTGGTTGATTATGACATAATGTCATTGTCTAAATTGATGGGAACTCGAGTGGAATTCCCCTAAAAGAAAAGATGTTGATTATCAAAGGTGATCTAAATAATTCTTGATGGATGACCATATCCTGCATTAGACTTGAAATTTTCCCATGAATGGTTGTGAACTAGTCATAGATCTTGTAATCTAGAAACAACTTAAAGTAAATGTATTAAATGATGTTTCTGTTATCTGAAACTTTAGGAGGTATTTGCTGGTGAATTACCTAGACTTTCGCCATTAAGGCAAGTTGAATTTGGTATTGATTATATTCCTGGTGCTGCACCTGTGGCGTATGCACCCTACGTCAGCACCATCTGAATTAAATGAATTACCGTACAACTGGGAGAGTTGTCGGAGAAAGCTTTTATTCTACCAAGCTCGTCGTTATGAAGTGCTATAATGTTATCATTCCTTATATTTATTGATTACCATGAACTAGGTAAATTGACGATCAAAATCTATATCCACTACCCAAGATAATAGATTTGTTCGATCATTTACAAGGTTCTAGCGTATATTCAAAATTTGATCCACGGCATGGTTATCATCAACTTCGCGTTCGCGAACAAGATTATCTATTCCAATCACTACATCTAGAACTCGTGATGAATATTATGAGTTTCATGTGATGCCGTTTGGATTGATCAATGCACATGTAGCCTTCATAAATTTGGTGAATCACGTGTGTAGGCTGTAGTTTGATAGACTCATGCTTGTGATCATTATAGACCATCTGTTTGTTTCTAAGAATAGGAAGGAGTTAATAATCATTTATAGACTGCCCTGAGTTGGCCGAGCAATGAAAACTTGTACCCTGAATATTTAATATATGATTAAAGGCTTAATCCTTTACATTATTTTATCGTGTTATTAATAGATAATAGAATCTATATTGACTCTTAAAAGATTAGAGCCATTAAGGATTTGGGTTATACCAAAAAGAAAGTGCAAGAATGTTTTGACAAATATTTATCAAAGGATTTTTAAGGAATCATTCCCTTATACTCAGAACATTTAACTAAACTCCTTTAGGGTAAATGTTTGTGCATACCTCAAGATAACCTAAGAGGGATTGAGGAAACCATTTAAACCATGACTTGGAATTTGAAACGACAATTTTTGCTTTTCAACTAAGAAAATTTTGACCAAAGTATAAACAAAGATTTTTCGAACATTTACAAATCTTATTAATATTTTCGATAAATCAACAAAAATCGTGTTAATTAAATTAAAATTTATTTTGAACATTTTTCTATAATTGGACGAACTGAGAAAAAAAATTTTACGTTGACGTTTCATAAAAATTAAACATTTATTAAGTACTTGTAATAGTTATCGACAATTTAGACGTCGGATTGAACAAAACTGATAAAAATGATAGTTGAGATGAAACTAAAACTTAGAAAATATGAAGAAAGAAATTTTGAATGAATACGGTCATGATATTTATTTCATCGGGGAAGGTGAATGTAATTACTAACACGTTATGTAGAAAGGATAAATAATCAATTAGGATGTGTTCCTTAGTAATGACCCTGCAGAATATTCTGCCTGAGCAATTTAGAAATAACTTATGCTTGTAAGAAGGATAATATAGATAGTAAAAGGGGTTCGCGGCTAATGTGAACCATTAGAAATGAGAGCCGATGGCATTAAATGTTTAAAAGGTCGTTTGTGGTGGCCTGAATATGGAGGATTTCGTGATTTAGTCATGTTAGAATCTAATAAGTTTAAGTATTCTATTCATGCCATTTCTGATGAAATGTATCTTTATCTGAAGAAGTTTTACTTATGGCAAATTATGAAGGCAGACATCACCTCATAAATTAGTAAACGTCTAACTATTGCAAAGGTCATCATTTGAATTTGATTCGATTTGGGTCATCGTCGACAGACTGACCAAATCTACTAATATCATTCCCGTTAATGATAAATTCTCGATGAAGAAATTGGCTCTTTGTATTTAAAGGAGTTGTGTAAACATAGTGTCCCTGTATCGATCATCTCTATCAAGATCCTCGCTTCACATCGAATTTATAGAGGTTTGCTCAGAAGTCATTGGGAACGAATATTGATGAGAGTAATGTTTACCACCCCAATCGAAGGGACGAGGTAAAGTAACGATACAAAACACTAGAAGTGTTGTTTTATGCTTGAATAATTGACCTTTGGTAATAAACCGTATAATCGTTTTCCTTTGGAGAGATTATCATTGACAATTATCGTATTAGGATCGAGACTGAATCTTGTGAGGATCTACATATAAGAGCATCTGTAGGTGGGAGTTGGGATGAAGATACCCGACATACACCCATTGTGAGTTGGACATGTCTTTTAGGTTTGAGGTTGCCTATGATGAAAAACCTAACCTTACAAGATACCACACCCGTGAAACCTGAAATTGATTGTTAAAATTAGGATCTGATTATTGACTGCCAGTAGTGGGCAGGAGGTTATGTGAATATGAAATGTAGATCTTGAAGTGCACGATGGGTAGCGAAGTTATGCCAAAAAAAATTCACCATGGAAGAATGAATTGATGATCTGAAAGATCATGGGAAATAAGTCCCCGTTGTATGAAACCATTGAGATAATGTAAAAAGTTGGTTTGAAAGGCATATAAGCTGGATCTACCCTAGGACTTCAAGGGCTGCGTGAATTATGTTTCATATATCGAAATTGATAAAATGTCTATCACGTGAAAATCTGATTACTTCTTGATGAAGTTTAGATCGGCGAAAAGTTGCATTCTTCAAAAACCCGTGAATATCATGGATAGAGAAAGTAAGTCAACATTAAGCCTGATCGTATTCCCGTAGTTATGTTTGATGAAACTCGCGTATTGTAATGAAATACACTTGAGAGAAAAGACCGAATGTGGAGGAAATACCTACATGGCTCTAAATCTATAAGAAGCGAGTAGTAACATAAATTGATCTTTGAGGACAAAGATCCTGTTTAGGGGTAAATGCTGTGACTATCCGTCAATTTATGGTCGATGTTTTATTCTCAAGTATTATTTAAAAACATTATTTTAATGTTATATTATGAACTCACTCATTTTTGGGAAGAAATTTGATTTTTAATCTTAAAGTAGCATCGACTACGTCTAAACCGGAGGACTCTACGTTACGCGGTTACGTTTACATACACCGTTTTTGGTGACAGTCTGACATTTCAGGAAATAAAATTTATCCTTGAATATTATTTTGGAATTTTAATTTGTGTTGATTCATAAACTCACAAATTTACGAGAAGAAATTAGAGCTTACGTGAATCATTTAGCGTCCTTTACGACTAAACCGAAAACCTTAGGATTACGTATTTACGTTTTTAAACTCCGTTTTTGATGAGATAATTTTTATTAGATTCGTTTTGTGCCGTTGATTCATAATTTATAAAAACATTTTTCGTAAAACGACCCGAGGGCACGCAAATCGAGGAAACTAGAATCGAGGAGTACCCGTAAATAAATTGGGATGAGACAAAATAACTTTTACCCCACCCCCACTATGGGACGGTTAAGGCTTCACCAACACACTTTGTATGTGTCAATTTCTAGTTAACAACTAGGACACTTGTCCTAGTTTGTTTACAAAACCATATACCCCTCAAAATAACTAACAAGCTAAACAATCTACTTCATTTTATCTCATGCAAATCTCACAATTCTCTCTCTGCTCCCTCAATCTTGCCGTCCACTTTACCCCAAAAACACCCCCATTTGATCTAAATTCAACCATAAAACTTATGTTATTCTTGCATAAGATGATGCCCTTTTGAAGCCTTATTGATTGGAGGTGATCATAACATCTATAAAGGAGTTTACATGTAGTTCAAAGGCTGATTTCATGGATTTGTTCGTCCATTTGAAGGACCCAAGAAGTTGTCTTGCTAAAGTTGAAGATTTGGTAACAAGAACCAAGCCTTGTTCATCAAAATCCCATCTTTTCATCATCTTGATTGGTATAGGGATCAGTCTCTTCCTATCATCTTGTTATTTTGAATATGTAATCTTGTATTTTCTTCATTTATGTATATGTATATGATGATGAATGATGATCAAAATATTATGTGGGGATTTGGTGTTGATAAATTTGGTTGAAAAGATTAAAAGCTACATGAAAAGATGTTAAAATCATGACTAGAATTGTAGGATGTATAAAACAGTAAAGAAACATATGATAACTTGTTAAAATGACTTGGATAATTTAATATAAAGTAAGGTATATGACTTTTACATATGTGAGAGTTGGCCACTCAATGGAATCCATAAAATGAGTGAGATATGATCAAAACATTATTAAGGTTCAAATCTGTATAGTCTGTTTTGGACGAATTATTAGAAACATTTAGAGGATGAATGAGCAGTAGCTAAAACAGAGTTAATTGTAGAGCATATTATTTAGTTTGTGCTGCCCAAAATTGAGCTTCTATATCCTTGTATAACTCAAGATATGAAAAAAATGGTGAAAGCGAGTTTCATAATTAGATTTGAAAAATAAAAGTATATATTATAAAATTAGCACTCAAGTAAAACTAATATAAAATACATACCTAAAACCCACTAACTTATATAATAGTTATAAATAAGTTATATACTTTGATAAGTAAATGTGACATTTTATAAAATTGCAAATTGATATGTTTTATAAGTTATAAAACTATATACATAAATTTTACGTCTTTTCGGCTAAAACCGAAATATTAACGTTTTCGTCAATTAAAACTTAGACGGTCGGACCTGTCTAATGTAAAATTTTTATAACTTATCTACTTATGTATAAGTAAATTTTACAAGTAAAAACCGATAAAACCCGAGCTTTATAACATACGGACATTAACGGGCCAAAGTAGTCTTATTGGACTATTAACCCAACTAGTTTCGATTATCATTAATGGACTTACTCACTGGGCTTAATCCACTTGGGCCCAACATGTGTGTATAGGGCTGATGTTAAAAGTGTAATTGGACTAATATAATGTATTGGGCTTATCATAGGCTCATTAGGCCTTAATATGTAAACAAGTTAAACTAATGTAACTAGTCTAAAAATTTACCAACACATGACAGTAAAATGTTGAATAAAGATATAACATCTCACTTGATCATCATCATACTTATAATATCATCATATATACATAATCATTATTTTTATAAAGTCATTGGACAAGAGTCTAAGACCGAGTATTATTTGTCTAGGTTTCCGTGATTGAAGCACGTATCGTACATCCAAATCGCCGATAACCCGCCTTTCCCAATCAATGTGAGTTCATAGCCTCGCATTCTTTTAAATGTTTTATGAAATGTTTTATAAACCCGCGAGGGAGATAACATGTTAGTTTTAATAAAAAAGGACACCAGTTGTCCTGATTATTTGCTTATTGATATGGACCCGAATGATTGTATGACCCGATGAATGATTATATGACCCGGTGAACGAAATGAAATGGATTATTATAGTTAGGTTATGTCACTAAAAGTCCCATTATCATGAATTGTGAACTACCAGGATTTGGTAGACGCTTATGCATATAATAGTACTATTTGGGGAATATCACCCCAGTTCGCGCCTTGACAGCTGATCCCCGTCGTGCCACATTGATTGGCAAGCGAATTTATGTATGATGATATTCATGTAAGCGTGATTATTGTGACGACACGCTGTTTTAGATGGGAAAATGAATTTAGGGTTAGCTACCCGTCGTTTGTTATAGTAAGGTAGCAATGTCATGCGGCTTATAATAATCCAATATTGAAACTACTGATGTACGAATTGAATTATAATATATTGCTTGACTAGCAATAAGGGGTCTTATTATTGATATTATGTTCGTGTTTTGGTTTTACATAACCATTATCATATAACGGTTTTTATTAAACTTTATACAACATTATAAAACGTATTGTATGATGTTTTTACGACAATGGTTCGTATAATGGTTTTGAAGGCAAAAGCCTATATTATGATTTACGACAAGGAATTGTATAAAATGATTTTTTGTTACGATTATATATACCGGTGATATATTAATGGTTTATTAAACTCTATGAATTCACTCGGCGTTTTCACTGACCCTTTTCTTTTAACATGTTTTATCTCAGGTACTTGAAGGTAATTCTCGGGAAGACGACAAAAATTTATGGCCCTACATTCAAATATTTTTTCCATTCAAATGTTTTGTAAAATTATGAAATATTATGACTTGGGTCCTATGTAATTTGATATTCATGAATGGAAAAATGCTTTATTATTAAACGACGCGATTTTTAAGAGTTGTCTATGATTTGAGTAATGTGCTATCCCGTAACACCAACGACTCTTCCGCTGAACTAAAGTATGAACATTTGGGGGTGTTACAAATGGGCTTAGTGGGCTCTTGAATATATACGGCTATATTGTATGGGCCTATTGGGCCTACTTAAGTTTTAGGCTATGGTTGCATGGGCTTGATTAGTCCATTTATATTACTTAAGAACTTTTCAAGGTATAATATATATGTATTTTAACAAGCTTAATATTGGTTTAATAAAAGTAAGTCATGATTTCCAAAATAAGGAGTAAAACTCATGGAAATATTTTAGTTAGTGTTTCAAACGAGATCTAAATTAGTTTCAAGTTGCATGCAAGTTATAAGCCCTAAAATGAGCTCTTAACTCACGGCTAGATTTATTTATAGCATATGAAGATAAGTTTAACTTGTTATATGGTTGCATGTAATTATAAAAGTCCTAATATGAGATCTAAGTTATATACAAGTCTAAAAATAAGTCATAAGTCCACAAACATATATATATATATATAGCCCACGGCTAGTTATAACTAGGTTTTTTTTTTCATATAATGGCAAAAACAGTCCCTAGGGCTTCTTTATGTTTCAGCTTATTACAAAAGTGGTCCTTAGGGTTATGAAATGACAAAACAACTTTTAGAAACTTTCCAAAATGGTCCCTAGGGTTTAATATGTCATGGATAGTATTTATTAAACCCTAGACTTTCGGATAATTACATTTTAAGTCCTTGTATTTAATAGTTTATCAAAACAAGTTTCAATTGTCATGGTTATAGTCCTTAAGTTTCATAAATTGTCATTTTAGTCCAAAAGTTTTTATAAGTTACATTTTATTGTAAAAACTTTTATTTAAATAATCTAAAAGTTTATATGGGCTCACTAAATGGTCCAATATACTATTGGGCTATTTAATGGGCCTAAATATATTCTTAAGTCCATTAAGGTATTAAGATTAGTTAAATGGGCTTATTGGGCTCATTTAGTCTTGGGCTAATGTTGCATGGGCTTGATTAGTCCATTAATACTACTTTTTCATTTTATGTAAGTAATAGTCTAGGTTTTCTCATAAGCTTATTATTAGCTTATCCATATTTAGTTATAAACCCTTATAAAAGATTAAAACTCAAAGTTTGTTTTATTTGGTGTATCAAATGAGTTCTAGAATTGTTTCATGTTTGCATGTAGGTTATAAACCCTAATGTGAGCTTATGACTCACGGCTATTTTATGTTTTAGCTTTTTAAGATAAGTCAATACTTGTTTTAAGGTTGCATGTAATCATGAGAGTCCCAAAATAAGATCTAAACTATGTTTAACCCTAAAAATCAATCACAAGTCATATGTATATACATATATAGCCCACGGCTATTATTTAATCTTGGTGTTTCTAAGATGAGATTTTTAGCTAGTTTTGTGTTTTATAACTATTTATAAAGTCCAACATAATTATCTAGGTTTATTGCATGTTTCCAAGGTTACCATGAATCCAAGAAAAACAACATATAGCCCACGGCTATATTGTTTTCCCCCAAATGCTCCCACAAGATCTTTATGCTTGTTTTATGTTTATTAGGTTAAGTTAAGTTCTTAACACTAGATCTAGGTTTTTCATAGACATGCATGTACATTTAAAATCCATCCAAGGATATATATAACCCACGGCTATATTTGTACACATAAAGTGTTTTATTGATTTTTAGTAGTTCATTATACATGTATAAATACATATTCCATTGTTTAAAACTTAGTACATAAATTATAGATGTTCATTTTATTATGTTGTGACCTTTAAGGTCATGGTTTTTCATGGTTTTGAGTTACACAAGTTTACTTATGAGATTTGTGATTATTAGTTAACCAAAATCCCAAAAGTGAGGTTTGTGACCTACAGCTACATTTAAATACATAAAGTTAGTTATATGATTTTTAATAAAGTTTAAACATAGAATACTAGTCATAGGTTTCTTTATAAAAAGTTTTTAACCATGACTAATGGTATTCCAAAATATGTCGTGACCTTAGATGGTCATGGTTTTATCAAATCTTGAATTTTAACAAGTTGTTATATGTGTTTATAGGTGGATGTTAATGCATGCAAGTAAAATGAAGAAAGCATAATGAGTAATACCTTTCTTGCTAAAGTTACCAAGGAAGATCTAGAGAACAAAGGAGATTAGGGATCTAATCTTGATGTAGATAAAACCCTAACTATAAACCAAGCCGTGACCCTTAAGGATTTGGCTAGGGCTTGCTATAATGATTCCAAAGGTGGAGATACTACTAAATGATTAGTAGTTAAGATGAAGACAAAGATCTAGTGAAGTTAATGTATATTCTTGGTGGTATTCGTATGATTTGAGAGAGAAAGGAGATGAGAGCAATGAGATTTGATTTGCATGTGTGAGAATGAAGAGTGTGTGTGTTTTTGCCTTAAAGAAGAGAGAGAAGGGCAAAGCAAAAAGGCATGATTGCCTTGGTAAGAACCCTTGTGTCAAGTGTAGCCTCTTGTATTTCCAAAGCAACTCTTCTTCTTCCACATAGTGAGTGTGTGTGTCGTGTATGGCTAACCAAAAGAAAGGTGGGCTTATTGTAGGCTTGTGTTGGGCCAGAACACAAAGGGAAAGGATCTTGGGCTAGTCCAAGATGTGTAGTATGTATATGATGTACACATATACATACACGGCTATGTATGCACGATGTGACATTTTTCTTAAATTTTGTTAAATGTTATGTATATATAATTAGTTATACATTTCATTACTTTTTCTTCTAGTTTTCAAGTACATGATTTAAGTTATGTAGTTATTTACAACAAGGATGAATGTAAAAGTATAAGTACATAATGGACAAGTTCAAACCCATCTTATAGAAATATAACACATGAGTGGATGTTCTTAAAATCATTGGGTGAAATTTTATTACATTAAATCATGGTAAAATTATGGATTTTACAGCACCACCCTGTTATTTTAGCTTTGTCCTCAAAGCTATTAACACGTAGTTATCTTTTAAGTGAAAAGATGTGGGTACTTGGCTTTGAAGATGTCTTCTCGTTCCCAGGTGTACTCGGGGCCTCTTTTCGAGTCCCATCACACTTTGATCAACGGGATGCGGCTATGTTTTAACTTCTTGGTTGCTCTCTCCATGATTTCCACTGGTTTCTCCGTAAATTGGAGTTGGTCGTCGATCTGGACTCCTTCTAAGGGCATAACCAAGGGTTCCTCAGCATAAGAATTTTTCAGATTAGATACATGGAAGGTGGAGTGTATCCGACTTAACTGTGGTGGCAGCTCCAAACGGTAAGCCACTTCCCCGACCTTGGCTACAACTTTGAAAGGGCCCACATATCATGGATTTAACTTTCCATGTTTTCCAAATCCTATAACTCCCTTCCATGGTGACACCTCTAGCATGACGTGATCTCCTACTTTGAACTGCACGGGTCTGCGTTTCTGATCCGCGTAGCTCTTTTGTCGATCGCGAGCAGTTTGAAGTCTCTGTTTTATAGGGACAATTTTATCGGTTGTCTCTTAAATCAATTCAGGTCCGGTGAGTTGGAACTCACCTACCTCTGCCCAGCACACAGGAGAGTGACATTTCCTTCCATAAAGTGCTTCAAAAGAGGCGGCCTTGATACTGGCGTGGTATCTATTTTTGTATGAGAATTCAACCAAGGGTATATGCTCAACCCAACCATTTCCAATATCAATCACACATGCCCTTAAAATGTCCTCTAGGGTCAAGATGGTTCGTTCACTCTAACCATCGGTTTGTGGATGATAGGAGGTGCTCATATCCAGCTTGGTACACAGGGCTCGTTGGAGAGCCCTCCAGAAGTTTGAAGTGAATCTATTGTCCCGATCACCGATTATTGAGACTGGTACTCCATGTTTGGTCACAATCTCCTTAAGGTAGGTCCTTTCCAACTTGGATAGGGAGTCAGATTCTTTGATAGGTATGAAATAAGAAGACTTGGTGAGTTGGTTGACTATCACCCAGATGGCATCATATCCGTGTGATTGTTTTGGGAGTTTGGTAACGAAGTCCATGGTGATATTTTCCCATTTCCTTATATCTTGATACATCTTTTCCGATCCAGGATGTATAGAATACTTGGACTTATGTGACTCGTGCATGATTAAGTCCCTCAAATTCCCATATCGGGGTAGCCAACTCCTCCCATGTAGGCACAAGGTTCCATCCGCCCTCGATTCCAGTTTTTCCTTGGAGAGGTCGGTTCGAAGCATTCCTCCAATGTCTTCCTTCCGGAGGTTTTCGGGTTTCCGCGCTTGAGTTTGTGTTTCTAGAATTTGCTTGGGCAGGTCTAGATTGATGGTCATGGTTAAGGCTCGAACCCTCATGGGTGGATCTTTATCCTTACGGCTTAATGCATCAGCAACTACGTTTGCTTTACCTGGGTGGTATTTGATTTCACAGTCGTAGTCGCTTAGCAGTTCGATCCAACGACGCTGCCTCATATTTAGCTCTTTTTGATTTTGTATGTGTTGCAAACTCTTGTGGTTAGCATACACCGTACACTTTGTCCCGTATAGGTAATGCCTCCAAATTTTTAAGGCAAAGACTAGAGCTCCAAGTTCTAAGTCATTAGTAGTGTGGTTCTTCTCATGCTTCTTCAATTGCCTAGAAGCGTAGGCGATCACTTTCTTCCTTTGCATTAGTACTGCCCCCAGTCCCTTGTATGATGCATCACAGTACACCTCGAAGTCATCATTCCCTTCACGCAGGGCTAGGAGAGGTGCGCTTCACAGTTTTTGTTTTATTGACTGAAAATCCGATTCCGCATTTTCTCCCCATTTAAACTCGACTCCCTTCTGAGTGAGATTGGTCATTGGTTTGGCTATTTTGGAAAAGTCTTTGATGAATCTACGGTAGTAACCGGCAATGCCTAAAAATTTACGGATCTCTGTCAGTGATTTAAGAGATGCCCAACTCTTAACAGACTCGATCTTTCCAGGATCTACGTGGATACCTTCCCTGTCAATTACGTGGCCTAGGAAGTGGACTTTAGATATCCAGAAGTCACATTTGGAGAATTTTGCATATAGCTGTTCTTCCTTGAATACTTTTAATACTTGAGCTAGGTGCTCCGCGTGTTCTTGTTGGTTTTTGGAGTAGACAAGTATGTCATCGATGAAGACTATCACAAACTTATCCAGATAAGGTCTACACACCCGGTTCATGAGGTCGATGAATATCGCCGGTGCGTTTGTCAACCAAAAAGGCATAACTCAGAATTCGAAATGATCGTAACGGGTTCTAAAGGCTGTCTTAGGAATATCATCTTCCCTGACTCTCAGTTGATGATACCCACATCTTAGATCAATTTTCGAATACATAGTCGATCCTTGAAGTTGATCGAATAAGTCGTCAGTGCGAGGTAACGAATAACGATTTTTTACCGTTAGTTTATTTAATTCCCGGTAATCGATACACATCCGAAAAGAGCCATCCTTCTTTTTGACAAAAAAGAACAGGAGCTCCCCACGGAGAGAAACTAGGCCTAATGAATCCTTTTTCTGATGGCTCCTTGAGTTATTTAGCTAACTCCTTCATTCCGATGGTCCCAACCGGTATGGGGCCTTAGAAACAGGCGCAGCCCCAGGAATCAAATCAATTTGGAATTCTACCTGTCGAACTGGTGGCATACCTGGCAATTCATCAGGAAATACTTCAGGAAAGTCTCGGACAATTGGTACGTCCTTGATCCGTTTTTCCTCGGGTTCGTCTTCTTCATCCATTTTGGAAAGGTGAGCTAGGAAGATGGGGCATCCTTTGACCAAACATTTATGGACTTTGGTGCAGGAGATGACACTAAGTCTAATGTTGATTATGTCTGGGTTACCGTCCCCTCGTATAATCAAGGTTTCATCTCCCCAAGGTATACGAACCAGTTTTTGATCACATATGATAATTGCACGATATTTTGCTAGCCAACCCATGCCAATAATGACATCAAAGCTACCAAGACTTACCGGAATTAGGTCGATGTTAAACGGCTGATTGGAAAGGGTTACGGTACAACCTCGAATGATGGTGTTAATTGTCACAACATTTCCGTCGGCTAGTTCTATCGTATAGTAGGGGTCTAAATCTGATGGAGTGACATCCAATATTTCACTAAATTCAGTAGATATAAAACTTCGGTCTGCCCCGGTGTCAAACAAGACAGATGTATATCGTAGATTTAGTAGAAACGTACCGGTGACGATGTTGGAATCCGGATTTGCTTGGGCATTGCCAACCATGTACACTTGTGATGAAGTTCCCTTTTTGTACTTCTTCTGGTTGGCCAACTTGGGACAGTCGGGTCTCACGTGTCCAAGGGTTCCACATTCGTAACACACTACAGTTCTCTTTGGTCCACTGTTGCTTCCACCTGTGGGGTTTTGGTTTCCCTGTTGTCTACTTCCGCTTCCACGAGCATTGGACTTGCCTTTGTCGCTGTTTCCAGGGTTGTTATTGGGTCTAACCGAGGTAACAACATTTGCTTGACATTCACGAGAAAAATGGCCTGTTGGCCACACATCCCTGGCATTGACCTCCAACAACATGATGATAGTTGCACTTTGGACACTTAGGCTTGGAACCTGAGTAGCCCTTTGTGCTGGTTGTGGTAGTAGTACCATAAGTTTTCCCTATGTCTTGACTTTTGGAAGGCTGCTGTTGTTGGTTACGGGAGCTTTCATCTGACTTTCGCTTGTTCTCTGTTTGCCTTTTAGACTAATTGAAGGCTCATTTGTTGATCAGCTCAGATGCGAATTCCATAACACTTTTGACAGTAGTGGGTCGTGATGCTAGCACACTGTCATGAATGTTGTCAGGGAACCCACTGGCACACTTCTCAATCTTGTCGCTTCTTTGAGGAAACATTCTGGTACACATCAGGATTAACTCTTGAAATCTTTGGTTATACCAAAGGATGTCATTGTTTATGCATTTAAGATCCCACAGTTCAATTTCCAACTTCTTCATTTCTCCTCTAGGACAGTAATTCTCAGTCATCCTCTCTTTAAGGTTGGCCCAAGTGAGAATATAAGAAGTGTCATGTCCAAGGGTAGCGATAACAGAGTTCCACCAGGGAAGGGCTCTCTCGAGTAGTGTGCAGGTGGCAAACTTGACTTTGTTCTCGTCAGCACAACTGCTGATACGGAAAACTGTCTCTAGTCTTTCAAACCATTGCATCAATTCAACAACTCCTTCCTTTCCTCGGTAGTATGATGGTTTTCACTTCAAGAAGTCGGGGTAAGAACAACCCCTATTAGCGTTGTTTCTGCACATATTGAGGGTTGGATCATTGTTCACATTTGGATCAAATTCTCTGGCTGCCATAGCTGCCGTAATGCCCTCATTTATCATTTCCCTGACACGAGCAGCGGTGACATTTTGAGTAGCTTCAGGAAGTTCGGTATTAGTGGCGTTTGAAGTGGTTGCATTATTGGGATTTGATCGAGTAATCGCCATTTTTCTATAATCATACACAAAATGAGATTATTAGTTCAAGTGTTAGTACAGTTTTTATATTATTTGCACGAGGAAAATTCATGAATTGATTTCATAACAAATTGGATAACTTGTCAAGATTTCATAATATAATACATTGCATAACAGATATAACATAAGAAAATGATTACATGCAAATTTCCATAAGAAATTAAACATTCATCGAGCATAACAAATCCGAGACAAAGGCTTAGCTAGCCTTGTCCTGGGTAGTGGTACACATTGTCTTAAGTACATCATATCCAAAAACACATGTTCGAGAAGGAAAGGTACAGTACAAGGATACGTCACAAAAGCTGAAAATAAATAAAAGTACAAAATTCCTATACCATGATAGCTAGGGTACAACCCATAAGCTGATCATGATGTACAAGAAATCTAGTACATCTACTCTACTCCTGCCTAGATGGTCTGTTGGATGAGGCTGGTGCTGGTGGGGCTGGTGAAGCTACAGATGCTCTCCTGGTACTCCATAATGTCCGAACTGTCGCTCGGGTCTCCTTAAGCACACGGAATGCTGTCAACAGCTGTGTCTGAAGTCTCTCGACGGCTCCTCGGAGATAAGCCATCTCTGCAGTAACCCCATCGTGTCGGACGGTTGCAAGGTCAAAGAAAAAAGAAAGGGACTGCTCCTGAGCAGATAGAGCAGCATGGGTCTGATGCTGAAGACTCTCCATGACCTGGATACGATGATGGAGACGATAGTTCTCCTCCAATAGCCAATGTAATGCCTCGTCAGTCCTAGCCTGTACACCTCTGGCTGCCTGGACTTCTCCCCTCATAGTGTGAGTGAGAGAGTCGATACGCTCATGGATGGAAGTGTAGCCCAATTGACCTGCTGTCAATAGACTGCGAAGGTCTGATATCTCCCGCTCCTGGCGTGCGGTTAGTGCGGCGATCTAGGCTTGGACAGAATCGACATGTCCTGCCCCGGAACCCTCCACGATCATGAAAGTGGAGTCGGGTCTAGCCTCATACCTCCTCTGTCGAGAAAGTGGAGACTCGGGAAAATAGCCCGGTGGTAATGATGAAGGTACAGAAGATGGTGGGTTAGGAGATACCCGGTCCTCCTCCATAGTGGTGGGGACCAGTATAGTTAATGCTGTAGCAGAAAAAGGGTACTTGGGAAGTAAATCGTCGATAGTCTGGTCATCCTCTGAATCCGAGGCCGATAATAATCCACACTGTACTGATCGTGGTGATGAAGGGATAGCTGGAACAGGGGCTACCACTGGTAGGAGAGTCGGAAATGCAGTAGGTGGAGTCATGATATTCTGAAAATAATATTATTTTATATTTGAAGTAAGTATAAGATTACAAACAAAAGAAAAAAAAGAAATTATTATTTTTGGTTACATGTTTTATGAAGTATACCCCTTTTAAACAATCATCGCAATGTTTTAAAGTTATATATATTAATACTTATATATATAATCCTTTACCAAACCAAAAGAAATATCAATGCACACTTAGTTCACCGTAACATACATACATGCCCCATGATCTATATGCTTGACTATTACGGTCCCAAAAAAAAATCCCAAAAGATTTTATAAAGTTATAGTCCAGTTTTAAATAAAAGAAAAATTACTTTATTTTTATTTTATTTAAAAATTTATCTGGTTCTCTATTACTAATGCTCTGATACTATTCTCTGTCACACCCTGGGTCGGGTCAAAATATTGTGTATTTATCAACGGAAATGTCACAAGGGTGGATCTATAGCACATAGTTCATAGAGCATAAGATAAGAGATTATTCAAAACAGATTACATGGTCATTATACAAATTTATAAAAATTGTCTTCAACATGATAAAAGTAGATTGTTTATTATTCCCCAAATAGAACCCTTGACGAGTCCTACAATACAGATTACAATGATGCTTGAGTCCATGCACACACCACGTATTAACTTCATTTTACTGAGAAAAACATGCTAATAAGTGTGAAAACACTTATCCTTTTACCACTTATTTCCAATAATAACAAGACCAAAACGTGTATTTTATGTCTTAAAAGTCGGAATTATGCGTGGTTTGTGTTTTTATTATGTTTTAGGACCAAAAGATGAAAAAGGAAGAAAACACGGGCTTTCACGGGCTTTTGTCGAAGAAAACGAGAAAAGACGAAGTCAAGAGATCAAGAGTGCTTAAAGAACGAATGTCCAAGACCTATTCTGAAATTTATCGAAGAAAAAGTCTAAATACGAAAGTTTAATGAAGTCAAAGAACTTAAGTCTAAATTAAAGTGAAAATTATTAAGACAAGTTCAAATCCCGAGACGACGTCGAGAAAAGACAAAGAATTAAATCGAGTCGAGAAGAAAAGAAAGAAGGAAGCACCACACATGCACTTCCCATTTCCCTATAAATACCCTCCTAATCACATTAGGAGGGTGGTTAGCTAGTTGCACTTTTAATTTTTTCCTTTTTAGTTTTTAGAGAGAGAAAGTTCTAAACTTTCTCTCACTAAGTCTTTCATCTTTTCTTTTAATCTTTCAAATTTAAGCTTTTTGTATATGGATTCCATTAATCAAGTTCAAGTTAAGTTTTAAGTTCTTTAATCTCCTTCTACATTTCTTGGTTTACTTTATCTTTTGATCCGGATTGCATACTTCATTTGTTTGATTCTATGTTTTCGTGATTAAAGGTTAATCTTCCTTGTTTTCACATAAGCTCTTACACGTATAAGCTGTAAGCTCTTTATGCTTATTGGCTTATTTCAAGTTTTAGCTTATTGATTTTTGGATTTCTCAAAGGTTTTAGTCACTTTAAAGTTCCTTTCATAAAGTTTATGATTTTTTATGTTTTAAAAGTTGTCAAATTCTAGCTTTTTGAGTTGTTTAAGACTTGGATAAAGTAGCTTATTATACGTGCTTATTGAGTTTTCAGCTTACCATCAATTTCAGATTAATATTGCATTCCATCGCAATACTAGGGATTCAGACATTCTGACGGCTGCTTGTGCTTTTCGCAATAACCCATTGTGGTTTTACTTTGTGATAGTTGGTCATTTCCCCCTTATTCCGATCTGGGATTGCGATCGCTCATTGCGATCGCATATTCCGACGGGACTAAGGTCCTTGTTAAGACGAAACTCTGCCGAATTTTAATCTACAACATTCCAATAGCTCATCATTCCGATAGAATAAGAATCATATTGCGACAGAAACATTCTGATAGACATCATTCCGATCTGACTTTGCGATCTAGGACATTTCGATGGTCATCATTGCGACAGAAATGATTGTGTATTCCGATGGGTACTAATTTAAATATTCCGATGACTTGTTTTAATTATATTTCAATGGGATTAACTTTGGTGCATTCCGATAGAAAGGAATTGTTATATTCCGATAGACTAAGTTTTATAATGTTACAAAGTTTTATGTTTTAAATAATTTTTCTAAATAACTTTCTAGTTTAACTTTTTTTTAAAAAAAACTTCCATTTTACTCAACGACAATTTCAATTTTCTCTTTGAAATTTAGTTTAAAATTAGATAATCAAAACCAAATCACCCTCTTGTTCACCAAAATACAATTGAGTCGCACTTTAGACTGGAAATCAATTCGAAGAGATCGGACGATAAACTTTTTATACTTGGTGTAAAAACCTAGTATTAAATGGCGCCGCTGCCGGCTCTTTTCGTTAAGATTAACGGTTTCTAGTGAGAGACGCATTGAATTTTGGGATCCGTTCTTTGAACGTTATTTTACTTGCTTTAAAATTTTTAAAAATCCAAAAAAAATATATAAAATTTTTCAAAAATACAAAAACATTGAAAAATCATAAAAAGCAATTATTTTCCAAAGGTTTGCACCAAAAAGATTATATAGATATTCTCTCTGTATATTTTTCTTCCGCAGGTGTATGCGTACTAGATCTTCAAACTATTCTGAGCCCGAGACTCGTGAAGATTTAGATATGGCTGGTGTGCATAACAACAATAATAACCCACCTCTACCCAATAACAACAACAACAATGTTCCCCTACCTTATTTACGAACAATGGAGGAATTGTGTCAACCCACCATGAATGGACGTAGAGGCCCGATTGCGCCGATGCACATCACGGCTCAGGAGTTTTCGCTGAAGCATCACATGATCCAACAAGTGCAAACTAATCCATTTCGCGGAATTCCGGATGATGATGCCAACAAACACCTCGACAAATTCATTACCATCACCCAAAGCATGAAGTCGCCTGGTGTTTCTATGGATGAATTTCGCCTTCAACTATTTCCCCACTCGCTTTCTCACCATGCCGAAAAATGGTTTGACCGTCTCCCAAAGAATTCTATTCATACTTGGAATGACATGACTCAACGCTTTTTGTCGCGCTACTTCCCACCATCCATGGTCACAAGCCTTCGTAACCAAATTAGTGGATTCATGCAAGACAATGATGAATCGCTCTTTGATGCTTGGGAACGCTACAATGATTTGACCGACCGTTGTCCGAACCATAACATGCTCCCCGTCACTCTCATTGATACTTTCTATAATGGTCTCACTTTTCGTGATCGTGACACGATCAACGCCGCCGCCGGTGGTAATTTTATGAAAAGTAGACCGGAGGAGTGTAGAGTGTTGATTGAAAACATGACTAATCACCACAAGAATTGGGATTTATCCGCATCCTCAAGATCTAATCTGAGAGTCAATGTCTCATCTACTTCTTCCACCACCGACATGTCTGCCATGGAATGAGCCATTATCGAATTGAGCAAAAATATGCAAATTTTGGCTAATAACCATCCTCAACAAGCTAAAGCCGTTGCTATTTCTTGTGACACATGTGGTGGTCCTCATTCTTACAATGATTGTCCTTCTACTCAAGGCAATTTTTCTGAAAATGTTAACGCGGCATACGGTACTTATCCCACGGGAGGCTATCAAGCTCGTCCTCAAGGAGACCGTAACCTGCTAAGTTATCGTTCAAACAACTATCTTGCTCCTCCTGGTTTTACTCCTCAAAACCAAAACCAACAACAAAGCTATAACCGAAACAACCAAACCCAACCTCGTGCTAACAATCAATATCAATCCCAAAGAGACCCATATCTACCTCAAGGAAATTCTCAAGCTTACCAAGCTCCACCTCTCAATCAACCAACGGCATTCAATCAAGGCATCGAGACGTTCATGAGGACTAATAGAGAGATGGTGACGAATCTTCAGAGTCAATTCATCAACTTGAAGGGAGACATGGCGAAACAAGGGAGTGATATTCGAGCCGAGCTAAGGAATGACATGGAAAAACAAAGCAATGATATTCGTGCAGACATGAGAGACTCTTTCAGCACTCAAGCGGATAATTTACGTGATATGTTAGGTTCGCTCTTCCAAGGTAATCAACCCTCTTCTTCGGGTACTCTTCCGAGTAACACCGTAGCGAATCCAATAGGGGAGATGAAAGCAATCACCACTCGTAGTGGAAAAGGTTATACGGAACCCGAGCTTCCTATACCTCCACCCGTGATTATGAACAAGGAAAAAGAGCAACTTTCCTCACCTCCTTTGCCTTCTATCCCCATTCCCCCACCACCCGTGGCTGTGAGTGATCCTACCCCCCTAAAGCCTTCCTTTTCATCCGATATACCTTATCCTTCAAGGTTGAGGAAAGCGAAGCAAAAGAGCAAGGATGATATTCAGGTTTTAAACTTTCTCAAAATGTTTAAACAATTGAATTTAACATCTCCTTTGCTAAGGCTCTCGCTTACATGCCTAAATACGCGAAGATGTTTAAAGATCTTCTTAGTGACAAGGAGAAGCTTCTTGAAATTGCTCAGACCCAACTTAATGAGAATTGCTCCGCCGTTCTCTTAAGGAAATTGCCCACCAAACTTGGTGATCCGGGTCGCTTCTTGATTCCTTGCAACTTCCCGGGAGTAGAGAATTGCATGGCCCTAGCCGATCTAGGTGCTAGTATAAACTTAATTCCCTTAAGTGTTTGGAAGCAATTATCTCTCCCCGAGCTAGTCCCCACCAAAATGACTTTGGAATTAGCTAACCGTACGGTTGCTTATCCAGTGGGGATAGTCGAAGACATCTCCGTTGGCGTTGACAAATTCACCTTCCCAGCGGATTTTGTTGTCGTTGACTACGAGATGGATCCTCGTGTTCCATTAATCGTTGGACGTCCCTTCTTGAGGACCGGTCGCACTCTCATTGATGTAGCCGCGGGCAAAATAATCATGAGAGTTGGTGACGATAAAATTGTCTTCAATATGGGTAAGATTTCTAAGCAACCTTATTCATATGAGAGTGTTAATGCTATTGACGTTCTTGATGAGGCTTGTGAAGAACACTTTCATGATGCTTGCAAAAGTAATCTCTCTTCTCTACCCAATGTTGAGACTGTTGCCTTAATTGCTCCATCATTGACTACATTTGGAGAAAGTGATTTCCTCTTGAAAGAATTTGAAGCAACTTTGGGAGATGTGGATTTGCAATATGACGATTCTCCCTCCAATTAGGATGAAGACATTCGTACCATTGAGAAACTTCTCAATGAGGACCATATTTCTCCACAGTCTTCTAAGGCTATCTCTACCGATGATCCGAAGTTAACTACGCCGTCCATCGAAAATCCTCCGGATTTAGACCTTAAGGATCTTCCGTCTCATCTCGAGTACGTTTTCCTTGAAGACAACAAGAAGTTACCGGTCATCATCGCAAAGGACCTGAAAGAAGAAGAAAAATCCCGACTTATCGTCGTGCTAAAGAATAATAAGAAAGCGGTTGCGTGGAAGATCTCCGATATTCGTGGAATTGATCCTCACTTTTGCACACATAAATTCTCATGGAGGACGACTTTAAACCTACTATTCAAAGCCAACGAAGGGTGAATCTTAAGATCCATGACGTTATAAAAAAAGAGGTTATCAAACTTCTTGATGCGTGCATGATCTATCCTATCTCGGATTCACCATGGGTTAGTCCCGTCCATTGTGTGCCTAAGAAAGGCAGAATCACCGTTGTTCCCAATGAAACAACGAGTTGATTCCTACTCGTCTCGTTACAGGGTGGAGAGTTTGTATAGACTATCGCAAACTCAATGATGCTACGAGAAAGGATCATTTTCCCCTTCCTTTCATGGACCAAATGCTTGAACGTCTAGCGGGTAATTATTATTACTGTTTCTTAGACGGTTTCTCCGGGTATTTTCAAATACCCATCGATCCCCATGACCAAGAGAAAACCACATTCACTTGTCCTTATGGAACATTTGCTTACAAAAGAATGCCTTTCGGCTTGTGAAATGCTCCTGGGACATTCCAAAGGTGTATGATGGCTATCTTCCATGACATGGTTGAAGAAACAATGGAAGTCTTCATGGATGATTTCTCGGTTTATGGTGATTCATTCTCTTCTTGCCTTGCCAATTTAGAACGTATGCTTAAGCGGTGCGAAGACACTCGCCTTGTTCTAAATTGGGAAAAATGCCATTTTATGGTAAAAGAAGGCATTGTGCTAGGACACAAAATCTCAAAAGCCGGTCTTGAAGTGGACCGTGCTAAAGTGGATGTCATAGCCAAATTACCTCCACCTTCAACCGTGAAGGGTGTGAGAAGTTTTATGGGTCACACGGGCTTCTATCGTCGTTTCATTCAGGATTTCTCTAAAATTGCTCGCCCGATGACCCACCTCTTGGAAAAAGATACTCCTTTTATCTTTTCCAAAGAGTGTATTGAAGCCTTCAATCTTCTCAAGGATAATCTAACTAAGGCACCGGTCTTGGTTACCCCTAATTGGGAGCTACCTTTCGAGTTGATGTGCGATGCTAGCGACTTTGCTATTGGAGCAGTTTTGGGCCAAAGAGTGAATAAACACTTCCAATCAATCCACTATGCTAGCAAGACAATGACGGGGGCTCAATTGCATTATACGACAACCGAAAAAGAGCTTTTAGCTGTTGTCTATGCTTTTGAAAAATTTCGCCCCTATCTTGTTTTATCCACCACCATTGTCTATACCGACCATTCCACGTTGAAGTACTTGTTAACTAAGCAAGATTCTAAACCAAGACTTCTTCGTTGGGTTTTGCTCCTTCAAGAATTCAACATTGAAATTCGTGACAAAAAGGGAGACGAAAACCTAGCAGCGGATCATCTGAGTAGACTTGGGATCCATATCAAGGGGATCATCCAAACCAAGAGATCAATGACTCTTTTCCCCTTGAGACCTTAATGTCTACTCAGCCCAATCTTGATGACACCCCGTGGTTTGCAGACATTGCAAACTACTTAGCGGGTGGTATTCTCATCAAAGGGTTAACATCCCAACAAAAGAAGAAGTTCTTTAAAGATGTTAAGACTTACTTCTGGGATGACCCTTATCTCTTCAAACAATGTGCTGATCTGATCATTCGTCGATGTGTTGATGGACCGGCAGCTTTGCAAATCCTTGATGCTTGCCATAAAGGACCCACCGGTGGTCACTTTGGTCCCAACTACACCGCTAAGAAAGTGTTTGTTGGAAATACGTTTTACGTATTTATGAAGGATCGGTCGCTCCAACGATAATTATGTAATGGGCTCGTGATCTATTTACTTTATGTATGGTCCATATAGCCCACATGTAGGGTGGGCTATATATAACCCCTCCTAGCATGTTAGGAGGGGGTTGTTCATTCCATTTTCACTTAATCATATTTCCATCTTTTCTTTCTCTCTCTACATTTCCCCTTTTCTCTCCTTTCTCTCTCTAATCCTTCATCTCTTTCCTTCATTTCCTTATGATTATCATCTAAATCAACCATCTAAATCCACCAAATCCATCACATAGAATAGGCCATTAATTACGTAGACCTTCAATTGGTATCAAGAGCCATGGTTAGTTTGGTTTATTCTTCTTTTATTTTGTTTGATTTTGGTGGGTTTTGATTTAATCATGCTTAAATCATAAAAAGTTTGTATTTTTTATAAAAAGTTTGTGTTTTTATATGTTAAATCATATCAAATCTTCAAATTTACTTACTTTTTAGATAAAAAATCACAAATTTTTATATAAAAATCAAAATTTTTTTTTTTTATAAAACCTTAAAAAGTTTGTGTTTTTTATAAAAGTTTGTATTTTTCTCTTTTTAATTTTGTATTTTTTCTTTTGATTAAATCATTCTATTTTGATTGGTTTTTTTGTTTCAACTTCTTAAATTGAACTTTTAATTTTGTTCTCACTTTAATTTTTATTATTATCAATTTTAGTCTATCAATTATCACTTATATTGTTATATCAGTTTATAATCAGTTTTTTTTTATATAATCATTTTAAATTTTTTATATACCAGTTTTTATATATTATTTTTTATTTTTATCTGGGTTTCAAGGCTGTCCAGTTGTCCAATTGTCCATTGTTTCTGTCCATCTCAGTCCCATCAAATCTGTTATACCCAAAAGTTCCATTTCAAATTCACAAGTTCCATATCAAATTCAAATGTTCCGAATCAATATCTAACTTCCGAATCAAACCTAAAAAAGTTCCGGGTGAAAGAACTTCCGGATCAAGCCAGAACTTCCGGATCAAGCCAAAAGTTCCGGATCAAGAAGTTCCGGATCAAGAACTTCCGAACCAAGAACTTCCGGATCAAGCCAAAAGTTCCGGATCAAGAAGTTCCGGATCAAGAACTTCCGAACCAAGATCTTCCGGATCAAGAAAGAAGTTCCGGGTGAAGCAACCATATTCAAAATAAACGGGCAAATCATCGTCTTTCAAAAAGACTCATTGCCTCGAAACAGACTCCCACTTTGAATCAAACATACCTCGACAGACCCAACAAACCATCTAAGACTCGACTCAAACGAAAAGACACTCGACTCACACAATTTACCCACCCTCACTCTCGACTCAAAAATACACTCAACCCACACCCCTCGAGACTCCCTCAACCCTTTTTCGAACCCAACATCGACATCCCTCCCAAACCCTCATCTCTCGAAATCTCTCAAACCATCCTAAAAAACCCTCTCGTCTCTCGTATTACCCACCCAATACACCCTCGTCTCACACCTTCTCGAACCACCCACACACTCGGACACCCCCTAACACCCTCGCGACTAGGACTCTCTCACCCTCATTCAAAACACTCTCGACTCTGAACGACTCACCAACAATCAAAAACAGACCACAAACAAACTCACCCTCATCAAACCCTCTCATACAAATCTCTCATCCTCTCATCACCAACCCACCACCGATTCATCACTCGACTCTAACCCCGACACCCTCACACCCAAACCGACTCTAACCCAAACCGACTCTAACCCATCATACTCACAATCACCCTCGACCCACCCTCGTCACGTACACACCCCTCACACATCACTCAACCCCAGACCTCATTAGAAAGACGCTACAGTAGAAAGAAGGACTCAACAGATAAAGTAAAATACACCTACCCGAGACCTTATTTTCAAGATCTTGAAGCCTTTACTTTTCGCTGGTATCTAAGAATTGAAGACGGAGGTTTTCATGATTTATGAGAGAGAGCTTGTTTGATTTTGCTTTAAGTGAGAGAAAATATAGCAGAGAGAGACGAAGGAGTATTGTGTGAGAGAGAGAGAGATTAAATTAGGTTTGAGGGGCGGAGATAACAAAGTTAAAGTGTGTGGGGCGGTGTTATCTATGTTTTTTTGGGCCACGTGGTGATTGGACGGAGAAAACAAGAAGTTTGTCTCAGATTTTTTTATTTATTTCAATCTTATTTTATTTTTTATTTTTTCAAGAAAACGTTTTTGGTAACTTTGTTTTTTGTGGGACAAGGTAGATATCCGATTTTTTAGACAACAATACATATCATTTTGTTTTTTTTTTTTCCTATCTTTAACACAAAACCGTTTCATTTTCAAAAGTTATTCTTTTATTTTTAAAAGTTATTTTTTTATTTTTTTTATTATTTTATTTCTCTAATTTTATTTTCTACTTTCAAAATATTACATTTTATTTTTCTATTATTTTTAGTTAAATTAAATTTTTTGTATTTTGTCATTTTTTTTTAGTTTAGTATATTTTTGTTCATTAATTTGACAAAATCGTGTTAAGGCGGGTACTTTAAACGTGAAAAAAAAAAAAAAAAAAATATTTGTCGGGATAAACGCTATTGTGGTCGGATTTCAAGAAACACGTGACGAGTCAAAGTGACGAGCTTCCTTTATACCATCCATCGAGGAATTTTAAGTATTATTTACGGGTCTTTCGTTTTAATCGATCTTTAATGGATTCGTTCGATTCGACATGTAAAAAGGGAGAGTTGTATTTAAGGCAAAACGAAGTTAAGAAAAGTGGCATCACCTCCTTTCAACTACTCCAGTCTCATCTTGTCACTCTTTCGGGGATTCAAGGAGGGAGCGAATTTGTGACAATCTTTGGACAAGATCGTCATATATTCATCGACTCCATTTTTACCGCTTTGACCCAACTCGCCGAGCAACTCAACCGTGACAACTTTAATCAATCTGCATCGTCACTTGCTTATAAGGCTCTTGTGACACATCTCACGCCTTTCCTCCAATTTAATATCATCAAGCCTGAAAGTTCAATGATTTGCCAATCGTTTCTTCGAGATACACATACCGAGCTTCGAGTTTTCCGTGATACGATTTTGAAACTCATGTCATCGGTCTCGTCTTCGATTTATGAAAGATCTCAACTTCAGCAAGTGTATGTTAATGGAGTGCAAGAATCAATGACGCAGATGTAAGAGGATAATGGTCATACGGTTGACAACTTGGAGCCTAACGATGGCACGAGCACAGAATCAGGAGGACAACATGATGCCAGTGGCACGTCAGGGAATGTTCACGAGATCTCTCTTGATGACACCTTACCCGAAGAGCCGGCAAACATGGTACAATGTAATGTGGTTTATGATGTATATGCTGATGATATACCGCATATTGAGGATTCTGAACCTAATTATGACAAACATGGGATGGAAACGAGTGATAGCAATACCACTTCTGATTCATCCGATGTAAGTCATAATGGGGGAGAGATTGTTCAGAATGCTAAACATCATGATAATTATCCTATAACTGATTCATTGACTTCTTCTGATTCCAAGATTAAAGAGCTCGAAACGATCGTAGCTCGGCAATCAAAAGATCTTGAGGATGCCAAACTTGAATTTTCTAAGAAAACGGATAAATTTGAAACATACTTTGAAAAACTTGAAAAGTCAAACGTTGTTCTTGAAAGAAAATTGGATCAAACTGTTCTAGATTCTAAAGCTGAAAAGGATAATCTTTTGAAACAAATTCAACTGCTTGAATCTAAATTGGCATCCCAAGATAACGTGCTCAAAGAAAATGAAACATTAAAGGCCCAATTACAGGAAAAGGTTTTTGCTATAGCTGCGTTGAAAAACGAGTTAAGGAAAACTAGAGAACCTAGTGTGGAAACTAAGCTTGAAAAACCATCAATCTTGGGGAAACCGCCTACAAATCAGTTCGTCAGACAACCGATTGTCAGACAACCTACTGCATTTAGATCCGAGCGACCACAATCCTCGAGACCGCGGTTTGCCTCCCAAGTTGATTTGGTTCATCTTATTAGAACTGTCACTCCACCAACTAGGCCTAATGTGACTAAATCAGTTTTAGCAAGACCTCATCACATGATTGCCCCTAGTTTCTCTAAGAATAGTTCAATGAACACGTCTAGAACTAGTTCAACTGATGTACGCCATGATTTTGGTCAAAGGGAAGCTATACAAAAGACACATGTAAGAGATAGCAATGTCCAACCTAGTCAGATGCCTTCTAGATTACCCAACACTGCTAACCGTAGCATGTCTTCTCCTAGGAGCGTCGATCAATCATCTAGGAATTACTCGGACATTAAATATGCTACTTGTAAAACATGTAGAAAATGTGTCTTTACGGCAAATCATGACTCCTGTATTAAAAAATTGCTTAATGAGGTGAACTCCCGTGCTAGACTTAAATCCCAGTGGGTAGCTAAAATCAAACCCTTTGGTAAGATGTGGCGCCCCACTGGTAGAACTTTCACTCTTGTAGGAAACGAGTGCCCTTTAACTAGGATAGCCTCTGATTCTACGAAGACTACTAGGGAGGAAATTGCAAAGGATGATACATCACTTAAGCCTGAACTTAAGATTTTCTATAAAAGGAAACGTTTGCCAACTAAGACAAGTGAATCATCCCCTCAGGCCACCTCTGACACAAGTAAAGCCAACTGTGAACCCCCACGTGCTTCAAGAATAGATATCTCTAACCCATGCAAAAGTATACAAACTCCTAATGAGAATGCAGGTACCAAAGTTGATGTTCCAAAAGAACGAAGCGGTCCAATCGTTGTATACCGTTCAACTAAGGACACTCTTAGAGTTTGGTTGCTGAAGAAGCAGATATCAGAGAAACAAATGTCTCAGGGGATTCATGGTTAAGCTGCAAACTAGGACTTACAGTCACATAACAGACTGTAACTCGATCCTCAAAGAAAGGAAAGTACATCCCGATGATGACTTATCCTAACAACGAGAAATTCATTTTTCTCGGGCATGAGCTTATATACAAAACATTCCAAGTTTTTAAGCTCATGCACAATGGTTTATCATTAAATATCAGATGGTAACCCGTGCTTCAAATAAAGGAAAGTTTATCGCCGATGATAAACTTATCCTTACAACGAGAAATTAAATTTTCTCGGACACGAGCTTACATTTAAACCATTCAAAGGTTTTAGGCTTGTGTACATGACTTACAGTTAAATGTCAGACTGTAACTCGAACTTAAAATAAATGAAAGATTATCTTTTATGATAACTTATCCTCTTAACGAGAAATTCACCTTTCTCGGTCATGAGCTTGTATTAAAACATTCGAAGTTTTAAGCTCAGAAAGGAAAGTGTATCTTTTAAATAAGAGAACTTTTCTTCACAACGAGAAATTAACCTTTCTCGGTCATGAGCTTTCCGTTAAAACAGTCAAAGTTTTCAAGCTCATGAAAAACGACTTCTAAGTAAATGTCAGCTTAGGACTCGTTCTTCAGATAAAAGGAAAGTTTATCGCCGATGGTAACTTATCCTTAACAACGGGAAGTTCACAACTTCTCGGACTTGAGCTCGCTTTTCAGATATTCAACATCTTAAGCTCAAGTAACTGTTTTTCAAAACTTTGAACACAATTTTTCGAGAATTTCTCAAAAGGTTTTTCTAACTCTTTCAAATTTGTGTGTTCAAAAACGTTTTGATAAAACGAGCATGTCTTCTGGAATCGATAATATTTACGAACCTAGAAATGTCATTCAATAATGACACGGGGTTGTAAATAAAGTTCGAGCAGAAGTTTAAAAGATTTAAAACATGCTCCAAATGGTTTGCTATTATTTCAGATAGCAACCCGCTTTTCATAATTAAGTCAAGCATTTCACCGGAAAGCTTTGACTCTACAACGAGAATTAATTTTCTCGGGGACGTGACGAGGTGACCAACATTCGTGAACAAGAACCATGTGCTTCTTTCATATGTTGTTCTCCATTATTCAGGTCCAACCTCGTACATTGCTAATCTTGTGAATTCATTATTATATATGATCTTTGCACGTAATAAATACCTTACACTTGTGTTTAAAAGGTATTTAATTTACGTTTCAAGTACACCCTCATTACTTTGAGGGGGAGCTTGTTAAATTCATGAAGATAATTGGATTTGCATTTTTCTTCCCAAATTTTCTTAAAATGCTATTAAATCAATTGATATTAAAAACATCGATTGGGTTAATATTTTTAATATGGGGGAGAAAATGTGATTTAATATGGGATATGATCAATCATAAATGGTTTGACTTAACGTGATAGCTCATCCCGACATATGCAAAATGTTTTCGGATATCGTGGCATATGTTAAGGGGGAGCAAAATGGATTTGCACTTCAAAATGGATTTCATGGTGACATATACTTACCCAAAAACATCTCTATTCACGACGGTGACGATTGTGGTGACATAAGGATGGTAGGATAGGTTAAAGTCCAATGATTTCTCTAGAACCGGAGGAATCTTCCCAAGGACATTCCATAGCTAGAAATAGTAGTCCTTAGGATAGATGGAGAAAGATTGTGAACGTAGCTGAATGCCGACCAAGTACTTAAGTTAGCACTGGAACAATCACAACAAGGTGCTAGTGATGACGTATTGGTAAGCATTGAAGGGGTTGAAGAATGAAAAAGAATTGTAAAGATAAAGGGTGTAAAGAAAGAAGCCCTCCTTACAACTTTAGGCAGAAACCGGGTCAATACATATGCTATTGAGATCATTTTTGTTAATGATTCTCGATATTGAAGAAAGACGTCATGGACCCAGTGATGCAATGCACAACCCTTCCCAGCTAACTCAAATATCTCTCAAAAGGTATTTGTTTTAATCACACGGAGATCAACACATTATCTATTGATTTATTCACTCCGAATAAATTGGTATTGAAAAGGTGGCACTCCTCTCCAGCCTCCGATCACTAAAAATCCAAAATGCACGATCGAGTCTAGAGCCATTTGAGATCATCAAATATCTCATTAGGACACACTTTCATTATTCCTTGCTTCTTCACACACTGTGAAAAGTAAGAAAGATCTTAAGAGTCCTACGCAAAATCTTCATGAACTTGCCTGAACATCCGAGTAATACGAAAGTATTTACAATGAAGATGGAAATCCTTCTTGAGCGAACATCAAAAAGCTCATGGTAGGTGACTTGTGCGATTCTTTATGAATCAAACTTGTGATAACTGGAAAGCAACAGTGGTTTAATTCTTAAATGAACTTAAACTCGTTCCAGGCCTCTTCGCATTATCATATGATCTTGCCAGAACACTCAGAGTGACTCTTTATTGATCACAGTGACGAGTGGAAATCCTTCTAGTGTTAACATCAAACAGCACTTGGTAGGTAACTTGCAAGATTCTATATGAATCAAGCTAGTGACAACTGGAAAGCAACGATGGTGCGGTTCTTAATTGAACTTCACTTGTTCCAGGAACATGAATTGACGGCTTCAAATCATGCGGATAATATTATCCAAATGATCCACTCTTTACGTTCGCAGTCAGCTTTGGACGGTCGAGTAAAGAGAACGGGTTTACCCGCGAAATCTTGTCAAGGAGGTTCTTTATTGAAACTACCTGCCACAAGTACGATATTTAATATCGTCCAACGGTCTTCACCGACCGGAGGTAAATTGCTACCGAATTAGAATGAAATGTTCAAGGCCATTTCATCCGTGTGTATTGTTTTGTTGCTAACTGTCTTATGCAGCGTAACAAGAAGGTGGCATTGCGGTGTACAATCCAGAAGAAGTCGTCACCACATGCTTATACTACATACAATTAGTACTTCAACAAATTCAAGAAAGCCTGAAGGTCAAGTCTTCCGCTGTATCAAACTCTGAAGCTTTCAAGAATTTAAAAGTATAAGTATGTGGAACATGAAGTCACAAAGAGGCAAATATCACAAGTGAAGAATGCACAAGGTCAAGGCAAGGAAACATGCTCAAGACTAAAGTCAAAGATCACATCAAGCATATTCACAAGAACAAGATCGAAGACTCAAGCATAGATGCTAGGTTTAAGATTTTGTAAAAAGATGTGACCTCCCTTAGGGGGAGATTGTTGGAAATACGTTTTTCCCAATAAAGTCTCGGTCACATCTTAGTTAGCATAGATCACGAGTTATAGACTATTTAGAACTTTGTAACTTGGAGCGACCTCCCTTAGGGGGAGATTGTTGGAAATACGTTTTACGTATTTATGAAGGATCGGTCGCTCCAACGATAATTATGTAATGGGCTCGTGATCTATTTACTTTATGTATGGTCCATATAGCCCACATGTAGGGTGGGCTATATATAACCCCTCCTAGCATGTTAGGAGGGGGTTGTTCATTCCATTTTCACTTAATCATATTTCCATCTTTTCTTTCTCTCTCTACATTTCCCCTTTTCTCTCCTTTCTCTCTCTAATCCTTCATCTCTTTCCTTCATTTCCTTATGATTATCATCTAAATCAACCATCTAAATCCACCAAATCCATCACATAGAATAGGCCATTAATTACGTAGACCTTCAATTTGACTCAGGATTCTATTGGCCCACCATTTATCGTGACGCTCACGAAATGGTTAAGCATTGTGATGCTTGCCAAAGACAAGGCAAGAACACACATAAAGATGAGATGCCTCAAAATTTCATACAAGCATGTGAAATCTTTGACGTATGGGGCATCGACTTTATGGGGCCATTTCCATCATCCAAAGGGAACAAGTACATCCTCGTAGCCGTTGACTACGTTTCTAAATGGGTTGAAGCTAAGGCTCTCCCAACGAACGATGCGAGGGTGGTTGTGAACTTTTTGAAGCAGCTGTTTGCTCGATTCGGTGTTCCTCGTGCTATAATCAGTGACCGCGGGACTCTTTTTTGCAATGATCAATTTGCAAGAGTCATGGCTAAGTATGGTGTCAATCACCGTCTTTCCACCGCCTATCATCCCCAAACCAATGGGCAAGCCGAGATTTCCAACCGTGGATTGAAGCGAATTCTAGAACGTATGTGGGAGAGCATCGTGCCGCGTGGGCCGATAAGTTACATGATGCTCTGTGGGTTTCCGTACAGCTTATAAGACCCCGATTGGTTGTACACCTTATCGTCTTGTGTACGGGAAAGCATGCCACCTCCCCATCGAGCTGGAACATAAGGCGTACTGGGCCTTGAAGTGGGCTAACTTCGACATCAACAAAGCCGGTGATCTTCGCAAGATTCAACTCAACGAGCTTAACAAACTGAGGAATGAAGCTTACGAGAACTAACCGATCTACAAGGAGAAGACCAAGATCATCCATGACGCAAGAATCAAGAACCGAGAGTTCCACGTTAGTGATAAAGTCTTACTTTTTAACTCTCGGTTAAAGATCTTCTCTGGCAAGTTGAAGAGCCGCTGGTCTGGTCCATTCACCGTCACCAAAGTCTTTCCATATGGGACCATTGAGCTTTCTCAGCCAAATGGGCCAAAATTCAAGGTGAATGGCCAGCTTTTGAAGCTGTACTTTGGTGAGGACATCTCTCATGAGATGATTCCATCCCTCACCACGTTTCCCATGAACTAGTTTTGGGTCGATTCAGGCTCGTGACTCGGTTATCAAAAACAAGCACTTCTCGGGAGGTAACCCGTGATCTATCCTTTACTGCTTTCATAATAAGTGCAGGGGGAGCCCCGTATATGTTGTTGTCTTGTTTCTTATTTTCTGCGGGGATTCAAGCTTCAAAGAGCACCTCGATGACTTTTGATGAACCGTGATCCCGTGTTCCTGGTTCTATCCTAAACTCTTTTCGATTCACTATTTTATATTTTCTAATATTAAAATAGGAATCACTATAGTTGTCCTTTCCTTAGCAAGAATTAAAAAAAGTGCACAATGTCATAAGTGTAGGGGAGTTTACTCCCACATGCTTGAACATTGAGGACAATGTTTATCTCAAGTGTAGGGGGGACTTCTATCGAAGTAAGTGGTCTTTTCCATGAATTTGTCCTCATTTTAACCGGAAAATTTGATTTTTCGACATTTTTCAAAATTTTTAATCTATTTTGGCCTAGTTGTATAGTTGTATTTTCCTTTGTTATGGTTATTTTCTTTCCGTGCTTAAATAAAATTTGCAATAAAGTGGTTTTAAATTTTTCAAAGTCGTGAATATTTTGACTCAACCCGAGTTTACTTATCTAAGTTTACTCTAGCTAGTATCCATAACGTGTTTAAGTCAAGTTTTGCTAGGCTTTTATATAGGGAACTTTAAAACGCGAAAGTCTTAACTCTCACGTCTTAAGAACAAGAACTTTTCGCAAGTTCCTATAATTGATCCTAGAGAGTCGTTTATCAAGGGAACTTTAAAATGCGATTTCTAAACTTGAAAAAGTCTAAGAGTTTGCAAGATCCTATAGATGACTCGAAAACCCAAAACTTTGATTTAATTGTCTAAGCATCCACGAGTCTCATTCCTTGAGAATTTAAACTGTGGAGGACGACAGATGATAAAGTCAATTATAAGTTTGGTATTCTTTAGTGAATTTATGTGAGTTAATTATGAGCCTATTCTCCCATCGCTTGTTAATAAATTTATCTGCAATAAATAAGGTTGTACGATTTGAAAAGTTACTTAGCTTCTAGCCCAAGATCGTTTAAAAGTTTCTCGGTATTAATTAGAGTTCATAGCCAAGACATAACTTATTGAAGCGGGATGTGAAGATTGGCGAGTCCGAAAAGGCCCTAACAAGGCATGAGGGCTACAGTTTGTTGCTAAAGATCCAAAAGTGACGTGAAGAATCATTTGTCGAAAATCGATATGAAGGATCGAGACACACGACGAAAAGAAAATACTCCCCAAAAGATCATGGAGAAGTCTATCCAAAAAGGCCCTTACAAGGTATGAGGATAAATAGATCCAAGTCCTAAAAGGAGGCGGATCGTTGTATATCAAAGTCCAAAATAAAGATTGGAGAAAAATGAAGAAGTCGTGGTCCAAATAAGAAGAATCTCTCAAAAAGTTCAAGTGGGGAAATTCTTATTATGAAGAGAATACAATAATTTCAAGAACGTCTCTCAAGATTCGAAGTATGAAGTCGCTGCCAAATATCGGTCCGAGAAAGGTCTCAAATCATGAAACGAGTTATGCCAAGATATGAACTTTAAGAGGTCCCGAGAAGCAGTTTTAAAAGATTTTGTCCTTTAGCTAACTATTGATTAAATCGTTCACTTTATTTTCGGCTAAATAACTATCGAAATAAGTCAAACAATGCATCCTCGTGATCATTCAAGACAAAAATAAAATATAAGAGATACACCTAGGAATAAGGGAGTCTAAGTGAATAATTGGCCCACATGAATTCGTGTTAGTTTGCTAACTTATAATAACAATGATCTCGTTTTAAGCTTGGTATGAGGAACGTGAAACTTGAGGATGATAAACGTTCATGGCCGCCTAAAACCAATGTAAGTCTTTGATTTCTTTACTTTTTTTCTATCTTCTTATTTTCCTTAAATGTTTAGTATTTAATAAAGGCCAAGGTGGGTTATTTATGATGAAGAATGTAAACCGTGCTTTAAAATTAATGCATTGCATGAGGGCATTGCAATGGTCAGGTGTAGGGGATTTAATAAGTGTGAAAACACTTATCCTTTTACCACTTATTTCCAATAATAACAAGACCAAAACGTGTATTTTATGTCTTAAAAGTCGGAATTATGCGTGGTTTGTGTTTTTATTGTGTTTTAGGACCAAAAGATGAAAAAGGAAGAAAACACGGGCTTTCACGGGCTTTTGTCGAAGAAAACGAGAAAAGACGAAGTCAAGAGATCAAGAGTGCTTAAAGAACGAATGTCCAAGACCTATTCTGAAGATTTATCGAAGAAAAAGTCTAAAGACGGAAGTTTAATGAAGTCAAAGAACTTAAGTCTAAATTAAAGAAAAAAATTATTAAGACAAGTTCAAATCCCGAGACGACGTCGAGAAAAGACAAAGAATTAAATCGAGTCGAGAAGAAAAGAAAGAAGGAAGCACCACACATGCACTTCCCATTTCCCTATAAATACCCTCCTAATCACATTAGGAGGGTGGTTAGCTAGTTGCACTTTTAATTTTTTCCTTTTTAGTTTTTAGAGAGAGAAAGTTCTAAACTTTCTCTCACTAAGTCTTTCATCTTTTCTTTTTATCTTTCAAATTTAAGCTTTTTGTATTTGGATTCCATTAATCAAGTTCAAGTTAAGTTTTAAGTTCTTTAATCTCCTTCTACATTTCTTGGTTTACTTTATCTTTTGATCCAAATTGCATACTTCATTCGTTTGATTTGATGTTTTCGTGATTAAAGGTTAATCTTCCTTGTTTTCACATAAGCTCTTACACGTATAAGCTGTAAGCTCTTTATGCTTATTGGCTTATTTCAAGTTTTAGCTTATTGATTTTAGGATTTCTCAAAGATTTTAGTCACTTTAAAGTTCCTTTCATAAATTTTATGATCTTTTATGTTTTAAAAGTTGTCAAATTCTAGCTTTTTGAGTTGTTTAAGACTTGGATAAAGTAGCTTATTATACGTGCTTATTGAGTTTTCAGCTTACCATCAATTTCGGATTAATATTGCATTCCATCGCAATACTAGGGATTTAGACATTCCGACGGCTGCTTGTGCTTATCGCAATAACACATTGTGGTTTTACTTTGCGATAGTTGGTCATTTCCCCTTATTCCGATCTGGGATTAAGATCGCTCATTGCGATCGCAAATTCCGACGGGACTAAGGTCCTTGTTAAGACGAAACTCTGCCGAATTTTAATCTACAACATTCCGATAGCTCATCATTCCGATATAATAAGAATCATATTGCGACAGAAACATTCCGATAGACATCATTCCGATCTGACTTTGCGATCTAGGACATTCTGATGGTCATCATTGCGACAGAAATGATTGTGTTATTCCGATAGGTGTAACACCTGGTAATTTTCCCTACTTTGTAAATGACTATTTTACCCTTTGACTTTTTATTTAGTCAACTATGTGATTTAACTGTGTTGGAACCGGGAGGTTATCCCGCGTTTTCTAAAAAACTGTTTGCTGACGAGTAATGGCCTGAAACTGTGCTCAGTCATTATTCTAAACATTTTCTGTTAACCTGACCAAAGTGCTGAGACGGTCAATGAATTGACGATAATCCATGAGATTATTCGTTATGTGTGAATTATGTGCTTAACTGTTTAGTTTTTAACAGCATGATCGTATTTTCTTGAGCAGTGTATTTAAATATTTCTGTATATGTTTATATATGCCTGTATTTTAATATTTTTGCTATTAATAGTAATAAATCGTATTTACTGTGAATATTTAATTAACGTATCGCGTTTTCGCATTTTACGTCGTTTTTACGTTTAACCGTCGTTAGCGTGCATAAAATACTTCACCATAAATAAAATGTCAGTTTTCGTCGAAAATCGTAATTTAATATATTTCGTCAAATTTTTAAGTTTTACGTAATTATTAACTTAACTATATACTTTTTGATATTTACCTAAAACTAACTAACCTTTTTAACTTAAACCTTTTAACTAGTTACCATAGTAAAATTTTTGAATAATTTACCCCCATATGGGACCCCCATAACCGGCCAAAACAAGCACCATGTGCATGATGCACCAAAATCTTACACTTTGCCATATTTAGCTTAAGGTTACACATGTTACACTCTTTAACTTACTAACCTATTTTCACCTCAAATAATTCACTTCATTTCACTTCAAAAAAACACACATACCTCTCTTTCTCTCTCAAAACACACGGCACAAACACATACATATTTTCCACCATTGTTGATTTCTTAAAGCTTCATTTTAACAAGAATTAACACAAAACAAAATCACCCTAGAGTTTGTACAAGCATAAAGAAGAATGGTCTTTCTTGGTTTGTTGATTTGAGTAGTTTTGGGTTGAAGTTGTAGAAGTAGAGTTCTTGTTGATTATTAGTGGGTTAAAGCATAAATCGGGTCGTTGTGATTATGTAGAGTCGTTACTCAAGGTTACTTCTTAAACCTTTTTCATCTTTTCATTTTCCATGCATAATCTTTGTAGATCTATGCATGCATGTTACTCATCAAGTATTTTCTTGAAATAAAATGATAAAAACTATTTTGGTCATGAAATATTTTAAGATCTATGGAAATTTTGTGTGGATCTATTAGATCCATACATGAAAATGGTTTAATTGAAAGACTTGTGAAAAATATAAGTATGTATATTTTGGATTTGTGAACTTGAAGAAAAATCTTTGATTTTGTTGGTGTTTATGAATAATTGGAGGGAACTAGTAGTGTTACTACTAGTGGTTACGCTTGAAAATGGTCGAAAACGAGTTTTTACGAAAAACATACAATCTGTCCGATTTTTATAAGAGGCGTAGAGGGTCGTAAAAATTGTTTTGACACTAGTTTACTACGATATTGTGAAAATATAAGTTAATACCTTCGTTTCGATATATATTATGGGCTAAAAACAGAGCTAAAATGAGTAAGATATGGTCGTTTAAATTTCGTTGTCGGAAAACTTAATTTTTGTGAAAAACACTATAAGTGGTTGCTGTCCAAATTTTTAAAGTGGTCGAAACGACATATTCGAGTTAAACGGAGTTGTTTTAAGTGTCGAAATGGTTACTAAATGGTATGTATGAATGTTGGACTTGTTTTGTAAAAGCGTATTAGCTCGAAATGTGAATACTTGGTGTAACATTAAAAGTTTGAACGTTGGAAGTGGAAATTGATACTATTGCGGAAAATGACTTGTTGAAATATTGGCGATTGAGAAATTGTTGAAAATAGGGGTTTTAGGACGAGATTTGAGTACTTACTAAAAATGGCAAATTTTTACGTGAAGCCGAAAGGCTGCCGAATTTTCATTACAAATCGTGTAGGAAAATTTGTTAAGATAAATTTTGGTAAATTAAAATTTACGCCGAAAGGCTGTCGAAATTTCGTCAAGTCAAAAATAAATATTTTTGCCTAAGTATATATATACTATAATGTTTGTAACGATATAACATTTACAAGTCACGATTTTAACAACAAAATATATACTTGATTGATGAGTAACGTATGTGACGAACTAATGTGACTTATTTGCTAGCGCCTAAACTATAGTATTATATTTAGGTTGTTGCTAGAGTTGCTCGCTACTATTTGATCTTACTTGTGCGGTTTGAATCGTTGCTTGAGGTGAGTTTATAGATCCCTATTAAACTGTTTTTATATGTTTAATGTTTTGGGATGTGATAAATGCTTTGATGCTTGCTTCTGGACGCAAGTAAAACTTGATTTCTGTGAACGCTTTGTGAACACTATTTATGAGATAGCTTAAGTTGCTTTAGCCATAGTCCCCACTATCGTGAATCGTTAGTTACTCTGTTGGAGTAAGCTCTTATGTTACGGATAGATCTATTGAGGGTTGACAACCTCCACTCGGGCATTCTGACGCCGGACGAGTGTGTACCATTTGTTTGAACGGAGTTATCTTGGCTAGGTACCATTGGGGGAAAATTTATGTATTCAATCTATTGTATGCACTGGATCACTAGTTTTGTGACAATCCGTCAATTTATGGTTGATATTTTATTCTCAAGTATTATTTAAAAATATTATTTTAATGTTATATTATGAAATCACTTATTTTTGGGAAGAAATTTGGATTTACGTCTTGAAGTAGCATCGACTACGTCTAAACCGGAGGATTCTACGTTACGTGCTTACGTTTACATACACCGTTTTGGTGACAGTCCGACATTTCAGAAAATAAATTTATCCGTGAATATTATTTTGGAATTTTAAATTTGTGTTGGTTCATAAACTCACAAATTTACGAGAAGAAATTAGGACTTACGATTATAATTTAACGTCCTTTACGACTAAACCGGAAACCTTAGGATTACGTATTTACGTTTTCGAACTCCGTTTTTGATGAGACAATTTTAATTAGATTCGTTTTGTGCCGTTGATTCATAATTTATAAAAACGTTTTTCGTAAAACGACCCGAGGGCACGCAAATCGAGGAAACTAGAATCGAGGAGTACCCGTAATTGAATGGGGATGAGACAAGTGGGACACTTGCCCCACCCCCACAAACCCACGGCCAAGACTAGGGACACCACATCAAAGATGTGGCACCCTTACACTTATTAAGTTACACATGTAACTTAAGCTTCAATATGAAGCTACCTCATCCCACTCACTTGTCAAAACCACTAGCTAAACATTCACACATTTCCCTCACATGCAAACCACTCCTCTCTTTCCCTTGGCTCTTCTTTGTGCCGTCCCTATTGCCACCACCACCATGTTCATCAAATTTTCCACCATAAATCTTATGTTTAACTTGCATAAGATGGAAACCTATAGAAGACTTGAAGATTGGAGGTGATTATAACATCCAAGGAGGAGTTTATATGGAGTCTTAGGGATGATTTTCCACAAGGAGTTCTTGAAGAATGGTGGTCTTGAAGATGGTCTTGGTTTATCACAAGTTTCTCCATCAAAATCCATGTCTTGATCATAACCTACATCATCATGGTGGTATAAAGATTGTTCTTCCCATCCTCTTGTTATTTTGATTATGTAATCATGTATTTTATTTCCTATTGTATATGTATATGATGAATATATGATGATAAAAATATTGTGTGGGGATTTGGTGTTGATAAACATGGGTAAAAAGATGAAAAACTATATGTAAAAATGGTTAATCTTGCTTAATTTAGTAGGCTGTATAAAACAGTAAATAACCATGTCATGAACTGATAAAATGGCATAGATTAATGGATATACAGTAAGTAATATGTCTTGTACACATGTGAGAGTTGGCCATGCAATGGAATCATTAGGATGAGTGAGATATGATCAAAACAAGTTTAGAGTGCAAATCTGAGTACACTGTTTTGGACGAATTTTATAAAATACTTAGAGGCTGATTCAACAGTAATCATAGAAGAGTTAAATGGAGCACATATTATGTAGTTTATGCCGTAAAAATTTGGGCTTCTATCTCTATATATAACTCTAGATATGGCTGTTTTGGTGAACATGAAAGTAAAAATCAGATTTTGGGAAATTAAAGTATAATAGTATTATATAAGCACTCAAATAAAAATAGTATAAAATGTGAAATTAAAACCCACCTACTTATAAATTTCATTTACATAAATATGTATAAGGTTAAATAAATGGATAATTTATAAGAATGGTAGTTGAATAAGAATTATAAGTATAAAAACTATAAACATGATTTTTACGACTTTTTCGGCTATTACCGTAAAATTAACGTTTTTGTTAATTAAAACTTAGACGGTTGGACCCGTCTAATGTAAACTTTCATAAACTCACATACTGATATATAAACATATATAACAAGTAAAAATCGATAAAACCCGAGCTTTACAACATATAGACATTAACGAGCCAAAGTAGCCTTAATGGACAATAAACCCGACTAATTTGGTAAAACACTTATAAACTTATTTATTGGGCTTAACCCATTTGGGCCCAACATATAAAGTATAATACTGATAATAAAAGTATAATTGGGCTAATAAAATGTATTGGGCTTGTAATGGGCCTATTGGGCCTCCAAAATGTAAACAAGTTGAGCTAGTGTAACTAGTATACAAATTACCAACACATAAACACTATAATGAATGAGAATGTATAAACCCACTTGATCATCATCATATATATAAAATCATCATATGTATACATAATTGTTATTTTTTTATAAAGTCATTGGACAAGAGTCTAAGACGAGTATTATTTGTCTAGGTTTCCGTGATTGAAGCACGCACCGTACATCCGAATTGCCGATAACCCGCTTTCCCACATCAACGTGAGTTCATAGCCTCGCACTCTTTCAAATGTTTTTATGAATGTTTATAAACCCGCGAGGGAGATAACATGTTAGTTTTGATAAAATAGGTCATCATTTGTCCCGATTGTCTGTTTGTTGATTTGGACCCGAATGATTGTATGACCCGATGAATGATTAAATGACCCGATAGATTAAATGAAACGGATTATTAAAGTTAGGTTATGTCACTAAAAGTCCCATTAGCATGAATTGTGAACTACTTGGATTTGGTAGACGCTTATGCATATAATAGTAATATTTGGGGACGATCACCCCAGTTCGCACCTTGACGGTTGATCCCCGTCGTGCCACATTGATTGGTAAGCGAATTTATGTGTGAGAAGATTTACACAAAGGTGATTATTGTGACGACACGCTAATTTAGATGGGCAAATGAGTTTCGGGCTAGCTACCCGTTGTTTGTTGTAGTATGGTAACAATGTCATGCGGCTTATAATAATCCAATTAACGAAATACTGCTATACGCACCGAATTACAATATATTGCCTGACTAGCAATACGGGGTCATATTATTGATATTATGTTTGTGTTTTGGTTTTTCATAACCATATTCATATAACGGTTTTTATTTAATCTATACAACGTTATAAAACGTATTGTATGATGTTTTTAACGACAATGGTTCGTATAATGATTTTGAAGGCGAAAGCCTATATTATGATTTTGATAAGGATTTGTATAAAATGAATTTGGCTATTTTATGGCCTATTACAATGATTTGTACAAAATGATTTTCGGTAATAATTTTATACCGATGTTATATTGATGGATTTTATTAAACTCTATGAATTCACTCGGCGTTATCGCTGACCTTTTCTTTTAACATGTTTTTTCTCAGGTACTTGAAGGTAATTCTCGGGAAGACAACAAGAATTCATGGCCCGCACTTAAATAACAATTTCCATTCAAATGCTTTATAAAACCTGTAACACCCCCAAATTTATACAACTTAGTACAACGGAAGACTAGTAGGTGTTACGGGATAGCACATTACTCACATCATAGACAACGCATAAAAATCGCGTCGTTTAATAATAAATCATTTCCATTCATAAATATCAAAGTTACATCGGTCCCAAGTCATTATATTTCATACAAAGTTTTTTACAAAGTATTTGAATGGAAAATATAGTTTAGGTGCGGGCCATGAATTCTTGTCGTCTTCCCGAGAATTACCTTCAAGAACCTGAGATAAAACATGTTAGAAGAAAAGGTCAGCGATAACGCCGAGTGAATTCATAGAGTTTAATAAATTCCATCAATATAACGTTGGTATAAAATTATTACCAAAATCATTTCGTACAAATAATTGTAATAGGCCATAAAATAGCCAAAATCATTTTATACAAATCTTTATCAAAATCATAATATAGGCGTTTGCCTTAAAAATCATTATACGAACCATTGTCGTTAAAAACATCATACAACACGTTTTATAACGTTGTATAGATTAAATAAAAACCGTTATATGAATATGGTTATGAAAACCAAAACACAAACCTAATATCAATAGTATGACCCTGTATTGCTAGTCAGGCAATACGTCGTAATTCTGAGCGTCTAGTAGTATTTCGTTAGTCGGATTTTTATAAGCCGCATGACATTGTTACCTTACTAAACCAACAACGGGTAGCTAACCCGATACCAATTTTGCCCATCTAAAGTAGCGTGTCGTCACAAAGGTCACGCTATGGAAATCTTCTCATACATAAATTCGCTTACCAATCAATGTGGCACGACGGGGATCAACCGTCAAGGCGCGAACTAGGGTGATCGTCCCCAAATAGTACTATTATATGCACAAGCGTCTACCAAATCCCGGTAGTTCACAATTCATGCTAATGGGACTTTTAGTGACATAACCTAACTTTAATAATCCATTTAATTTCATCTATCGGGTCATTTAATCATTTATCGGGTCATACAATCGGGTCATACAATCGGGTCATTCAATCATTCGGGTCCAAACCAATAAACAAACAATCGGGACAAATGGTGTCCTATTTTATAAAAACTAACATGTTATATCCCTCACGGGTTTATAAAACATTTATAAAAACATTTAAAAGAGTGCGAGGCTATGAACTCACGTTGATGTGGGAAGGCGGGTTATCGGCAATTCGGACGTACGGTACGTGCTTCAATCACGGAAACCTAGACAAATAATACTCGTCTTAGACTCATGTCCAATGACTTTATGAAAATAACAATTATGTATACATATGATGATTTTATACATATGATGATCAAGTGGGTTTACATATTCTCGTTTACTCATTTTAGTGTTATATGTCGATAACTTTTATACTAGTTTACTAGTTTCACCTATTTTCGTGTTTTAAGTCCAATAAACTTATTATAAGTTATTTAACTTGTTTTAATCCATTTTATACTTATATTATCAGTATCTATACTTTCCATGTTGGGCCCAAATGGGTTAAGCCCAATAAGTACTTTTTATAAGTGTTTATCTAAATTAGTCCAATTATTAGTCCAATAACGTTAATTTAGTCCGTTAACGTCCGTATGTCCTATAGTTCGGGTTTTATCGGTTTTTACTTGTTATACATGTTTATATATCAGTATATAAGTTTTATAAAGTTTACATTAGACGGGTCCAACCATCTAAGTTTTATTTAACAAAAACGTTAATTTTGCGGTATTAGCCGAAAAAGTCGTAAAAATCATGTTTATAGTTTTATAACTTATAAAACTTAACAAGTTACTATTTTTATAAAATGTCCACTTATTTACCATTGTACATATTTATATAAATGTATTATATAAGTTAGTGGGTTTTAATTTATATTTTATACTATTAAATTTTGAGTGCTTATATAATAGTATTATACTTTAATTTCCAAAATCTGATTTTTATCTTCACTTTCACCAAAACTGCCATATCTAGAGTTCTATATGGAGATAGAAGCTCAAATTTTTATCACATAAACTACATGATATGTGCTCCATTTAACTCTCCTATAGCTACTGTTGAATCATCTTCTAAGTATTTTCTAAAAATCGTCCAAAACAGTGAACTCAGATTTGTACCTTAAACTTGTTTTGATCATATCTCACTCATTACAATGATTCCATTGCATGGACAACTCTCACATGTGTAAAAGACATATAGCTTACTGTAAATGGATTCTACTTCATCATTTTATCAGTCCATGACCTGTTTCTTTACTGTTTTATACAGCCAACAAATTTAAACAAGATTTTAACCTTGTTTCTTATAGTCTTTCATCTTTTTAAGCATGTTTATCAACAACAAAACCCCACATAACATTTTTATCATCATATAATCATCATATACATATACAATAGGAAATAAAATACATGATTACATAGTAAAAATAACAAGAGGATGAGGAGGACAATCTTTATACCACCATGATGATGTAGGTTGTGATCAAAATGTGGATTTTGATGGAGAAACTTGTGGACAACCATGACCATCTTCAAGATCACCAATCTTCATGAATACCTTGTGGAAAATCAGCCCTACTACTCCATGAAAACTCCTCCTTGGATGTTATAACTTGCACCAATCTTCATCTTTTTGAATGGAGATTAACATATGTTAATTATAACATATGTTTATGGTTAAATTTTGTATGAATGGTGGTGTTTTGTGGAGAAATGGGACGGCCAAAAATGGAGGTGAGAGAGAGTTTGAGTTGTTTTGCATGTAGTGTGTGTGGTAAATGAGAAACTAGTTGTTGGTTTGATGGTTTTGTGAAGTTGTAGCTTACACATTAAGCTAAGACATGTGTAGCTAAATTGTTGAGGTTTTGACACGTCATAGATGTGTTGTAGCTTAATGTTGGCCGGTTTTGGGGGTGGAACAAGTGTCCCACTTGTCTCATCCCCATTTATTTACGGGTACTCCTCGATTCTAGTTTCCTCGATTTGCGTGCCCTCGGGTCGTTTTACGAAAAACGTTTTTATAAATTATGAATCAACGGCACAAAACGAATCTAATAAAAATTGTCTCATCAAAAACGGAGTTCGAAAACGTAAATACGTAGTCCTAGGGTTTCCGGTTTAGTCGTAAAGGACGTTAAAATAAAATCGTAAGTCCTAATCTCTTCTCGTAAATTTGTGAGTTTATGAACCAACACAAATTTAAAACTCCAAAATAATATTCACGGATAAATTTATTTTTCTGAAATGTCGGACTGTCACCAAGGACGGTGTATGTAAACGTAAGCACGTAACGTTGAATCCTTCGGTTTAGACGTAGTCGACGCTACTTCAAGACGTAAATCCAAATTTCTTCCCAAAAATATGTGAGTTCATATTGTAACATTAAAATAATGTTTTCAAATAATTATTGAGAATAAAATATCAACCATAAATTGACGGATTGTCACAGCATTTACCCCTAAACAGGATGTTTGTCCTCAAAGATCATCTTACCTTACTACTCGCTTCTTATAGAGTTAAAGCCATGTGGGTATTTCCTCCACATTCGGTCTTTTCTCACAAGTGCAATTCATTACAATACGCGAGTTTCATCAAACATAAATACGGGAATAAGATCAGGCTTAATGTTGACTTACTTTCTCTATCCATGATGTTCACGGGTTTTTAATGAATGCAACTTTTCGCCGATCTAAACTTTGCTTAAGAACAATCAGATTTTCACTTGATAGATATTCCATCAAGTTCGATTTACGGAACATAATTCGCGCAGTTCTTGAAGTCCTAGGGTAAATCCAGCTTATATGCCTTTCAAACCAATCTTTTTACATCATCTCTATGGTCCCATACAACGGGGACTTATATCCCATGATTTGTTAGATCATGAATTCATTTTTCCAAGTTTAAAAATTGTGGCATAACTTCGCTACCCATTTGGCACTTCCAGATCTACATTTCACATTCACATAACCTCTTGCCCACTACCGGCTATCAATAATCAGATCCTAATTTCAACAATCATTTCAGGTCTCGCGGGTCGGGTACTTTGCAACGTTAGGTTCGCCATCATAGGAAACCTTAAACCTAAAAGACATGTCCAACTCACAGTGGGTGTATGTCGGGTGTCTTCATTTCAACTCTTGCTTACAGATGCTCTAAGATTTAGATCCTAGCAAGATTCGGTCTCAATTCTAATACGATGATTATCAATGATAATCTTTCCAAAGGAAAGCGATTATACGGTTTATTGCCAAAGGTCAATCATTCCAACATAAAACAACACTTATTTTACTTTGTATCGTTACTTTACCTCGTCCCTTCGATTAGGGTGGTACATAGTATTCTCATCAAGGTTCGTTCTCAATGATTTCTGAGCAAATCTCTAGAAATTCGATGCGAAGCGAGGATCTTGATAAAGATGTTCGATACAGGCACATTATGTTTACATAACTCTTTTGCATTTATCATTAACGGGAATGATATTAGCATATTTGGTCAGTCTGTCGACGATGTCCCAAATCGAATCAAATTCAGATGATGACCTTTGCAATAGCTAGACGTTTACTAATGTATGAGGCGATGTATGCCTTCATAATTTGCCATTAGTTTAACTTCTTCTGATAATGATACATTAAATCAGAAATGACAAGAATAGAATACTTATACTTACAGATCCCAACATAACTATATCTCACAATCTCCATATTTAGACAATCACAAATGGACTTTTAATCATTTAACGCTATCGGCTTCTCTATTTTAATGGTTCACATTAGCCGCGAACCTCTTTTATAATCTATATTATCCCTTTTTACAAACATCGTTTATTTTTATATCGTTCGGCAATTTATTTTGCACCTTCATTATTAAGGAACATGTCCTAATTGGTTCTTTATCTTTTTTTTTTATAATATGTCAGTATCTATATTCACTTCTCATGATGATGTAATTATCATGTCCACAATTCACTCAGGTATTCTTTCTATATTATGCGTCAGTAATTACGTTCACTTTCTCCTAATGAAATAAATATCATAACCGTATTTATTCAAAATTCTTTCTTCATATCTTTTATGTTTCAGTTTCGTCTCAACTATCATTTTTATCAGTTTTTCTCAATCTGACATTTTAAAGCGTCGATAATTATTACAACTAATCAAATAAATATTTAACTTTTATGAAACGTAAACACAAAAAGTTTTTAAAGTTTCTTAGTTTGTACAATTATATAGAGGTGTTCAAAATAAAATTTAAATTTAAATAACACGATTTTTGTTGATTTATTGAAAATAATTAGTGAGATTCGTAAATGTTCGAAAAATCTTTATTTATACTTTGGTCACAATTCTCTTAGTTGAAAAAGCAAAAATTGTCATTTCAAATTTCAAGTCATAGTTTAAATGTTTTCCTCAATCCCTTTTAGGTTGTCTTGAGGTATATACAAACATTTACCCCTAAACAGAAGTTTAGTTAAATGGTTTGTGTATACGGGAATAATCCCTTAAAAATCCTTTGTTAAAACATTTGTCAAAATATATTTGCACTTTTCTTTTTAGTATAACTCAAAGTCTTAAATGACTTCTAATTTTTGAAGAGTCAATATATTCCATTTTCTATTAATCACACGGTCAAATAATGTAAAGGATTAAGTCTTTCATCACATGTTAAATATTCAAGGTACAAGTTTTCACTACTCGGCCGACTCAGGGCATTCTACAAATAATTATTAACTCATTCTTATTCTTATAAACAAACAAATGGTCCTTAATGATCTCAAGCATGAATTTATCAAAATACAACCTACACACGGGATTCACCAATTTATGAATACTACATGTGCATTGATCAATCCAAACAACATCACGTGAAACTCATAATGTTCATTACAAGTTCTGGATGTATTGATTGGAATAGATAATCTTTTTCGCAGATGCGAAGTTGATGATAACCATGCCATAGATCAAATATTTAAAACATACACTAGAACCTTGTAAATGATCGAACAAATCTTCCATTTCGAGTCATGGATATCGTTTTCGATTGTGAATTTACTCAGTTCACAGTAATCTATAAATATCAGAAATAATAACACCATAGCTCTTCATGATGACGAGCTTGGTAGAATAAAAGCTTTCCCCGACAACTCTCTCAGTTGTACGGTAATTCTTTTAATTCATATGGTGCTGAAGTACAGTGCACACGCCACAGGTGCAGCACCAGGAATATAATCAATACCAAATTCAACTTGCCATAACGGCGAAAGTCTAGGTAATTCACCAGCAAATACCTCCTAAAGTTTCAAATAACGGAAACATATTTTATTACATTTATTTTAAGTTCTTTCTAGATTATAATATCTATGACTAATTCTCAACCATTCATGGTATAATTTCAAGTCTAAATACAGGATATGGTCATCCATCAAGAATTATTTAGATCACTTTTGATAATCAACATCTTATCGTTTAGGGGAATTCTATTCGAGTTCCCATCAATTAAGACAATGTCGTCATGTCAGAATCAATCAATCCATTCTACTGGCACTATCAACTTTCCAGTTTTATTGCCGTCGATAAGATGTGAACTTCTTAAAAGACTAATAATAACTCATAATCCTTCACAAGTTCAAGGGTATCTGGAGACATAACTAATCTTAAAAGAGTAAGGTCAACGCATAATCTATGTCAGAGAATTTCAAATCAGATACAGACAAAAACATTTAATGAATATGAATATATCCCATGTTTTCATGAATTTGAGTACGCATTCGAAAGCTCCTCGGATCGTTACCCAGTTCATTCAAATGAAATCAAATCATAAGAAATGATAAGAATGTCAATACATCCAGTCGGGTATCAACACTCGATAATCAGATACTTTTCCTAAGAATCTTACTACGGGAGAATTTGACAAGAAAGAATTTTCAATTGTCAAATAAGACAATTTCCACAGATGAGTAAATTCGACTTAGAAGAATAAATGCTACAGGCACATATGTAGGTGTCCCTAACACTATGTCCCTATTTTTCACTTCTTGCAGATCTCATAAAATTTATTATTTCACAATCTTCAAAGAAAATGTAGTGTTTATTCATTGGTTTTATGGTGACTACTAATCAGTCTTGCATGGTCCATTCCAAATTGTATGTAGGCGCGCAACTATATACAATTTCAAGATTAACGATGCAATACTCAGTTCGTCAAAATTTTATGATCATGTTTATATAAAAACATTTTCATGCTTAATTCTTAAATAAGAATCAAAAATAACTTTACAAAGATTTTCTTTGTTATGAAAACAATTATGTTTTCCAAGGTGTTTTATAAACAACCTCATTTCGATAACAATCACATATAAATCTCATTTTGAATAATCCTTATAGTGATGAAAATTAAATTTTCTCAAAGGATACCGTTTTAACTTTATAAAAACAATGTGTGATCTGCAAAAGAGTGATGAAGAGTTGTTCACCAAGAACTTAACTTCAATATAATAGGAAATGAGCTTTAGCCAAATAATCATGAGGTTCATGACTTCGATGGCACTCAAAAAGAATAATTCACAACGTAACTCAATTCCAGATGAGTACTTGTTCAATAGTTGCATCACTAATGCGAGCATTAGGATGAAGCAATAAAAGATAGATAACATCGATACATGTAGGATTTAGCAATCAAATGTAGTATTTTCTTTAATCACAAACAAGTCAAATTGTACCGTAACACATTACGTGTCACTATGTCATACAATTTACAAAACTCATCCTACCAACTGATATCTCAGTTAAGTTAGGAATTTTTAAAAGATACCACAATGAATACTAATCTACAAGAGTCATTAGGTGTTCCATATGTCCCGGAAGATCCATTGGTCCCAATTCAGAAGAAGATTTCTTCAATTTATTTCTCGGACTCTGGGCATCCTCGTCATTGGACAATAGCCTAGGAACAACCTTTAACACAAACTAACAATCAATTAAAACCTTATAATTCAATCACAGGACTTAACGACTTCCTCTTAACAACTTTTTATTCCATACAAGTTAAATTTTACTTTATTCAAATTTCAACCACTTTTTTTTATACTCAATTCGACATCCTACCTTATTCTCCAATACTTTCAATCTTATTCTTCGGCCTTATAAAGGCAATACAATCTCAATATGAATCAACACTTAATTTCCAATCCTATTAGCTCTTACAACAACAATTATCAAAAGAGTCATTAATATGAAATGACTTGATCCTTCAACTAGACTTCTCGGAAAGGTATTAGTGGCATGAGGCTTTTGGGTAATGGTTCCAATAACAACCTCAAGTGCAACATTCATCCTTTCGATTTCAATTTAAGAATTGGATGACAACGAATGAGATGACATCTTTCCTGGTGATAACGTTTTGTCAAAACTCCACTCTATAAGGAAAGATCGTCATGGCATCGATATCAGATTTAATCTCGCCAATTCTTCTTCAATATCGCAATCAACTAATATTTACATTCCTACGAGTATCAACCATTTGTTGGGATCATAAATATCCACAACTTGGTTTAGATCTAGGATAGCTAGAATTCCTACGAGAATAGCTTCGATTAATTTACTAGGGGATTTAGGGTACATTGTGACAATCTACGTCGTATAAATACCTCGTATAAGTATCAGAATAATCATCAAACAATCATGTAATAAAATTACATCATATATATATATGTATATATAATCCAAGTTATATATATATTAAAATAACACTTCTCAGTCTGGTCTTGTCGGTAACTCGGGAATTCTTCGGCACCGTTATAGTCAAAAGATTTTTAGACATTTTTAGAAAAATGTTTATAGTTAAATGATTTTGAAATGTTTTATTCAAAACCTTAGTTTTAAAAATCTTTCGTTCTCTATAGCGAGAGCTCTGGTACCAAACTGTAACACCCCCAAATTTATACAACTTAGTACAGCGGAAGACTAGTTGGTGTTACGGGATAGCACATTACTCACATCATAGACAACGCATAAAAATCGCGTCGTTTAATAATAAATCATTTCCATTCATAAATATCAAAGTTACATCGGTCCCAAGACATTATATTTCATACAAAGTTTTACAAAGTATTTGAATGGAAAATATAGTTTAGGTGCGGGCCATGAATTCTTGTCGTCTTCCCGAGAATTACCTTCAAGAACCTGAGATAAAACATGTTAAAAGAAAAGGTCAGCGATAACGCCGAGTGAATTCATAGAGTTTAATAAATTCCATCAATATAACGTTGGTATAAAAATATTACCAAAAATCATTTCGTACAAATCATTGTAATAGGCCATAAAATAGCCAAAATCATTTTATACAAATCTTTATCAAAATCATAATATAGGCGTTTGCCTTAAAAATCATTATACGAACCATTGTCGTTAAAAACATCATACAACACGTTTTATAACGTTGTATAGATTAAATAAAAACCGTTATATGAATATGGTTATGAAAACCAAAACACAAACATAATATCAATAGTATGACCCTGTATTGCTAGTCAGGCAATACGTCGTAATTCTGAGCGTCTAGTAGTATTTCGTTAGTCGGATTATTATAAGCCGCATGACATTGTTACCTTACTAAACCAACAACGGGTAGCTAACCCGATACCAATTTTGCCCATCTAAAGTAGCGTGTCGTCACAAAGGTCACGCTATGGAAATCTTCTCATACATAAATTCGCTTACCAATCAATGTGGCACGACGGGGATCAACCGTCAAGGCGCGAACTGGGGTGATCGTCCCCAAATAGTACTATTATATTCACAAGCGTCTACCAAATCCCGGTAGTTCATAATTCATGCTAATGGGACTTTTAGTGACATAACCTAACTTTAATAATCCATTTAATTACATCTATCGGGTCCTTTAATCATTTATCGGGTCATACAATCGGGTCATTCAATCATTCGGGTCCAAACCAATAAACAAACAATCGGGACAAATGGTGTCCTATTTTATAAAAACTAACATGTTATCTCCCTGCAGGTTTATAAAACATTTATAAAAACATTTAAAAGAGTGCGAGGCTATGAACTCACGTTGATGTGGGAAGGCGGGTTATCGGCAATTCGGACGTACGGTACGTGCTTCAATCACGGAAACCTAGACAAATAATACTCGTCTTTGACTCATGTCCAATGACTTTATGAAAATAAAAATTATGTATACATATGATGATTTTATACATATGATGATCAAGTGGGTTTACATATTCTCGTTTACTCATTTTAGTGTTATATGTCGATAACTTTTATACTAGTTTACTAGTTTCACCTATTTTCGTGTTTTAAGTCCAATAAACTTATTATAAGTTCTTTAACTTGTTTTAATCCATTTTATACTTATATTATCAGTATCTATACTTTCCATGTTGGGCCCAAATGGGTTAAGCTCAATAAGTACTTTTTATAAGTGTTTATCTAAATTAGTCCAATTATTAGTCCGATAACGTTAATTTAGTCCGTTAACGTCCGTATGTCCTATAGTTCGGGTTTTATCGGTTTTTACTTGTTATACATGTTTATATATCAGTATATAAGTTTTTTAAAGTTTACATTAGACGGGTCCAACCATCTAAGTTTTATTTAACAAAAACGTTAATTTTACGGTATTAGCCAAAAAAGTCGTAAAAATCATGTTTATAGTTTTATAACTTATAAAACTTAACAAGTTACCATTTTTATAAAATGTACACTTATTTACCATTGTACATATTTATATAAATGTATTATATAAGTTAGTGGGTTTTAATTTATATTTTATACTATTAAATTTTGAGTGCTTATATAATAGTATTATACTTTAATTTCCAAAATCTGATTTTTATCTTCACTTTCACCAAAACTGCCATATCTAGAGTTCTATATGGAGATAGAAGCTCAAATTTGTATCACATAAACTACATGATATGTGCTCCATTTAACTCTTCTATAGCTACTGTTGAATCATCTTCTATGTATTTTCTAAAAATCGTCCAAAACAGTGAACTCAGATTTGTACCTTAAACTTGTTTTGATCATATCTCACTCATTACAATGATTCCATTGCATGGCCAACTCTCACATGTGCACAAGACATATAGATTACTGTAAATGGATTCTACTTCATCATTTTATCAGTCCATGACCTGTTTCCTTACTGTTTTATACAGCCAACAAATTTAAACAAGATTTTAACCTTGTTTCTTATAGTCTTTCATCTTTTTAAGCATGTTTATCAACAACAAACCCCACATAACATTTTTATCATCAAATAATCATCATATACATATACAATAGGAAATAAAATACATGATTACATAGTAAAAATAACAAGAGGATGAGGAAGAAAATCTTTATACCACCATGATGATGTAGGTTGTGATCAAAATGTGGATTTTGATGGAGAAACTTGTGGACAACCATGACAATCTTCAAGATCACCAATCTTAATGAATACCTTGTGGAAAATCAGCCCTACTACTCCATGAAAACTCCTCCTTGGATGTTATAACTTGCACCAATCTTCATCTTTTTGAATGGAGATTAACATATGTTAATTATAACATATGTTTATGGTTAAATTTTGTATGAATGGTGGTGTTTTGTGGAGAAATGGGACGGCCAAAAATGGAGGGTGAGAGAGAGTTTGAGTTGTTTTGCATGTAGTGTGTGTGGTAAATGAGAAACTAGTTGTTGGTTTGATGGTTTTGTGAAGTTGTAGCTTACACATTAAGCTAAGACATGTGTAGCTAAATTGTTGAGGTTTTGACACATCATAGATGTGTTGTAACTTAATGTTGGCCGGTTATGGGGGTGGGACAAGTGTCCCACTTGTCTCATCCCCATTTATTTACTGGTACTCCTCGATTCTAGTTTCCTCGATTTGCGTGCTCTCGGGTCGTTTTACGAAAAACGTTTTTATAAATTATGAATCAACGGCACAAAACGAATCTAATAAAAATTGTCTCATCAAAAACGGAGTCCGAAAACGTAAATACGTAATCCTAGGGTTTCCGATTTAGTCGTAAAGGACGTTAAAATAAAATCGTAAGTCCTAATCTCTTCTCGTAAATTTGTGAGTTTATGAACCAACACAAATTTAAAACTCCAAAATAATATTCACGGATAAATTTATTTTTCTAAAATGTCGGACTGTCACCAAGGACGGTGTATGTAAACGTAAGAACGTAACGTTGAATCCTCCGGTTTAGACGTAGTCGACGCTACTTCAAGACGTAAATCCAAATTTCTTCCCAAAAATATGTGAGTTCATATTGTAACATTAAAATAATGTTTTCAAATAATTATTGAGAATAAAATATCAACCATAATTTGACGGATTGTCACAAAACCTGTATGAAATAATATGACTTGGGACCTATGTAAATTTGATATTTATGAATGGAAATGCTTTTATTATTAAACGACGCGATTTTTATGCGTTGTCTATGATGTGAGCAATGTGCTATCCAGTAACACCAACGAGTCTTCCGCTGTATTGAATTGTGTAAATTTGAGGGTGTTACAGTTTGGTATCAGAGCTCTCATTATAGAGAACGAAAGATTTTTAAAACCAAGGTTTTGAATAAAACATTTCAAAATCTTAAACATTTTTCTAAAAATGTCTAAAAATCTTTTAACTATAACGGTGCCGAAGAATTCCCGAGTTACTGACAAGGCCAAACTGAGAAGTATTATTTTAATATATATAACTTGGATTATATATATATATATATATAATGTAATTTTATTACATGATTGTTTGATGATTATTTCTATATTTATACGAGGTATTTATACGACGTAGATTGTCACAAGAAACCCTAAATCCCCTAGTAAATTAATCGAAGCTATTCCTGTAGGAATTCTAGCTATTCTAGATCTAAACCAAGTTGTGGATATTTATGATCCCAACAAAATGGTTGATATTCGTAGAAATGTAGATATTAGTTGATTGTGATATTAAAGAAGAATTGGCTAGATTAAAACTGATATCGATGTCATGACGATATTTCCTTATAGAGTGGAGTTTGACAAAACGTTACCACCTGGAAAGGTGTCATCTGATTCGTTGTCACCCAATTCTTAAATTGAAATCGAAAGGGTGAATGTTGCACTTGAGGCTGTCATTGGAACCATTACCCAAAAGCCTCGTGCCACTAGTACCTTTCCGAGAAGTCTAATTGAAAGTGTGAGTCATTTAATACTAGTGACTCATTTGATAACTATTGTTGTAAGGAGCTATAGGATTGGAAATTAAGTGTTGATCATACCGAGCTTTTATTACCCTTTTAAGGTCTAAAAAAAATATAAAGTTGAAAGTATTGGAGAATGAGGTAGGATATCGAATTGAGTATAAAATTGGTTGAAACTTGAATAAAGTAAAATTTAACTTGTATGGAATATGAGATTAATAAGAGGAAGTCGTTAAATCCTGTGATTAAATTATAAGGTTTTAAATGATGGTTAGTTTGTGTTAAGGGTTGTTCCTAGGCCATTGTCCACTTACGAGGATGCCTAGTGTCTAAGAAATAAATTGAAGAAATCTTCTTCTGAATTGGGACCGATGGATCTTCTGGGACATGTGGAACACCTAATGACTCTTGTAGACTAGTATTCATTGTGGTAACTTTTAAAAATAATCCCTAACTTAACTGTGACATCAGTTGGTAGGATGAGTTCTTGGAATTATATGACATAGTGACACGTAATGTGTTACGGTACAATTTAGACTTGTTTGTGATTAATGAAAAGACTACCTTTGATTGCTAAATTCTACATGTATCGATGTTATCTATCTTTTATTGCTTCATCCTAATGTTCACATTAGTGATACAACCATTGAACAAGTACTCATCTCGATTTGAGTTACGTTGTGAATTATTCTTTCTGAGTGCCATCGAGGTCATGAACCTCATGATTAAGTGGCTAAGCTCATTTCTTGATATATTGTAGTTAGTTCTTGGTGAACAACTTTTCATCACTCTTTTGCAGATCACTCATTGTTTTTATAAGATAAAACAGTATCCCTTGAGAAAAATTGAATTTTCATCACTATAAGGATTATTCAAAGTGAGATTTATAAGTAATCATTATCGAAATGATGTTCTTTATAAAACACCTTGGAAAACTTAATTGTTTTCATAACAAAGAAAATCTTTGTAAAGTTATTTTTGATTCTTATTTAAGAATTAAGCATGAAAATGTTTTTATTATAAACATGATGATAAAATTTTGACGAACTGAGTATTGCATCGTTAATCTTGAAATTGTATATAGTTGCGCGCCTACATACAATTTGGAAGTGACCATGCAAGGCTGATTAGTAGTCACCATGAAATTATTAATAAACACTAAATTTTCTTTGAAGATTGTGAAAGATTAACATTTTATGAGATCTGCAAGAAGTGAAAAAATAGGGACATATTGATAGGAACACCTACATATGTGCCCGTACTATCTATTCTTCTGAATAGAATTTACTCATCTGTGGAAATTGTCTTATTTCACAATTGACAATTCTTTCTTGTCCAATTCTCCCGTAGTGAGATTCTTAGGAAAAGTATCTGATTACCGAGTGTTGATACCTGACTGGATGTATCGACGTTCCTATCATTTCTTTTGACTAGATTTCATTTGAATGACCTGGGTAACGATCCGAGGAGCTTTCGAATGCGTACTCAAATTATGAAAACATGGGATATATTCATATTCATTAAATGTTTTCGTCTATATCTGATTTGAAATTCTCTCGCATAAAATATGTGTTGACCTTACTCTTTTAATGGTAGTTGTGTCTCCATATATCCTTGAATTTGTGAAGGATTATGAGTTATTATTAGTCTTTTGAGAAGTTCACATCTTATCGACGACAATAAAACTGGAAAGTTGATAGTGCCAATAGAATGGATTGATTGATTACAACATGAAGACATTGTCTTAATTGATGGGAACTCGAGTAGAAATCCCCTAAAAGATAAGATTTTGATTATCAAAAGTGATCTAAATAATTCTTGATGGATGACCATATCCTGCATTTAGACTTGAAATTATATCGTGAATGATTATGAATTAGTCATAGATATTATAATCTAGAAAGAACTTAAAGAAAATGTATAAAAAGATGTTCATGTTATTTGAAACTTTAGGAAGTATTTGCTGGTGAATTACCTAGACTTTCGCCATTAAGGCAAGTTGAAATTGGTATTAATTATATTCCCGGTGTTGTACCTGTGTGATGTACACTGTACATCAGCACCATCTGAATCGAAAGAGTTACCGTACAATTGAGAGAGTTGTCGGAGAAAAGTTTTATTCTACCAAGCTTGTCCTCATGAAGAGCTATGGTGTTATCATTCCTTATATTTATTGAATACCGTGAACTAGGTAAATTGACGATTAAAAATCTATATCCACTACCCAAGATGATAGATTTGTTCGATAATTTACGAGGTTCTAGCGTATGTTTTAAAAATTTTTGATCCTCGGCATGGTTATCATCAATTTCGCATCCGCGAAAAAGATTATCTATTCCAATCACTACATCCGGTACTTGTAATGAACATTATGAGTTTCACGTGATGTCGTTTGGATTGACTAATACACATGTAGCATCCATAAATTTGGTGAATCACGTGTGTAGGCTGTAATTTGATAAATTCATGCTTGTGATCATTAAGGACCATTTGATTGTTTCTAAGAATAAGAATGAGTTAATAATTAATTATAGATTGCCCTGAATTGGCCGAACAATGAGAACTTGTACCTTGAATATTTAACATAAGATTTAAGGCTTGATCCTTTACATAAAATAACCACTTGATTAATGATGGTAAGAGATATATATATATATATATACATTGACTCTTCAAAAATGAGAAGTCATTTAGGACTTTAGGTTTTACCAAAAAAAAAATCCAAATAAGTTTTGACAAATATTTTAACAAAGGATTTTTTTAAAGGATTATTCTCTTATACACAAAACATTTAACTAAACTCCTGTTTAGGGGTAAATGTTTGTGTATACCTCAAGACAACCTAAGAAGGATTGAGGAAACTATTTAAACCATGACTTGAAATTTGAAACGACACTTTTTGCTCTTCAACTAAGAAAAATTTTGACCAAAGTATAACCAAAGATTTTTCAAACATTTACGAATCTTATTAATTATTTTCGATAAATCAGCAAAAATCGTGTTAATTAAATTCAAGTTTGTTTTGAACATTTTATTATAATTGGTCTAACTAAGAATTTAAACTTTTAAAGTTTACGTTTGATAAAAATTAAATATTTATTATTTAATTACTTGTAATAATCATCGACGCTAAAAACGTCGGATCAAGCAAAACTGATAAAAATAATAGTTGAGATAGAACTAAGACTTAAAAAATATGAAGGAATAATTTCTGAATAAATACGGTCATGATATTTATTTCATCGAGGAAGGTGAATATAGATACTGACACATTATATAAGAAGGATAAAGAATTAATTAGGATGTGATCCTTAAATAATGACGGTGCAAAATAAATTGCTAAACAATTTAAAAATAGCTGATGCTTGTAAAAGGGATAATATAGATAATAAAAAGGGGTTCGCGGCTAATATGAATCATTAGAATTGAGAAGCCGATGGCGTTAAATGTATAAAAGGCCACTTGCGGTTGCCTAAATATGGAGATTTTGAGATGTAGTCATGTTGGAATCTCGTAAGTATAATTATTCTATTCATGACATTTCTGACTAAATGTATCTTTATTTGAAGAAGTTGTACTCATGGCAAAATATGAAGGCAGACATCGCCTCATACATTAGTAAACGTCTAACTATTGCAAAGGTCATCATCTGAATTTGATTCGATTTGGGTCATCGTCGACAGACTGACCAAATCTGCTAATATCATTCCTATTAATGATAGATTCTTGATGAAGAAATTGACACTTTTGTATTTAAAGGAGTTGCGTAAACACAGTGTGCCTGTATCGACCATCTCTATCAAGATCCTCGCTTCGCATCGAATTTCTAGAGATTTGCTCAGAAGTCATTGAGAACGAATCTTGATGAGAGTACTGTGTACCACCTTAATCGAAGGGACGAGGTAAAGTAACGATACAAAATACTACAAGTCTTGTTTTTTGTTTGAATGATTGACCTTTGGTAATGAACCGTATAATCGTTTTCCTTTGGAGAGATTATCATTGAAAACTATCGTATTAGGATCGAGATCGAATCTTGTGAGGATATATATTAGAGCATCTGTAAGCAGGAGTTGGGATGAAGACACCCGACATACACCCATTGTGAGTTGGAAATGTCTTTTAGGTTTAAGGTTTCCTATGATGGCGAACCTAACCTTACAAAATACCCGACCCGCGAGACCTAAATTGATTATTGAAATCAAGGATTTGATTATTGACTGCCGGTAGTGGGCAGGAGGTTATGTGAATATGAAATGTAGATCTTGAAGTGCCAGATGGGTAGCGAAGTTATGCCAAAAAAATTAACCATGAAAAATGAATAGATGATCTAAAATATCATGGGATATAAGTCCCCGTTGTATGGGACCATAGAGATGATGTAAAAGTTGGTATGAAAGGCATATAAGATGGATCTACCCTAGGACTTCAAGAGATGCGTGAATTATGTTTCGTATATCGAACTTGATAAAATGTCTATAAAGTGAGGATCTAATCACTTCTTGATAAAGTTTAGATCGGCGAAAAGTTGCATTCATAAAAAACCCGTGAACATCATGGATAGAGAAATTAAGTCAACATTAAGCCTGATCTTATTCCCGTAGTTATGTTTGATGAAACTCGCATATTATAATGAATTACACTTGTGAGAAAAGACTAAATGTGGAGGAAATACCCACATGGCTTTAACTCTATAAGAAGCGAGTTGTAAGATAAGATGATCTTTGAGGACAAAGATCCTATTTAGGGGTAAATGCTGTGACAATCCGTCAGTTTATGGTTGATATTTTATTCTCAAGTATTATTTAAAAATATTATTTTAATGTTATATTATGAACTCACTTATTTTTGGGAAGAAATTTGGATTTACGTCTTGAAGTAGTATCGACTACGTCTAAACCGGAGGATTCTACGTTACGTGCTTACGTTTACATACACCGTTTTGGTGACAGTCCGACATTTCAGAAAATAAATTTATCCGTGAATATTATTTTGGAATTTTAAATTTGTGTTGGTTCATAAACTCACAAACTTACGAGAAGAAATTAGGACTTACGATTATAATTTAACGTCCTTTACGACTAAACCGGAAACCTTAGGATTACGTATTTACGTTTTTGAACTCCGTTTTCGATGAGACAATTTTAATTAGATTCGTTTTGTGCCGTTGATTCATAATTTATAAAAACGTTTTTCGTAAAACGACCCGAGGGCACGCAAATCGAGGAAACTAGAATCAAGGAGTACCCATAATTAAATGGGGATGAGACAAGTGGGACACTTGCCCCACGACCAAGACTAGGGACACCACATCAAAGATGTGGCACCCTTACACTTATTAAGTTACACATGTAACTTAAGCTTCAATATGAAGCTACCTCATCCCACTAACTTGTCAAAACCACTAGCTAAACATTCACACATTTCCCTCACATGCAAACCACTCCTCTCTCTCCCTTGGCTCTTCTTTGTGCCGTACCTATTTCCACCACCACCATGTTCATCAAATTTTCCACCATAAATCTTATGTTTAACTTGCATAAGATGGAAACCTATAGAAGACTTGAAGATTGGAGGTGATTATAACATCCAAGGAGGATTTTCTATGGAGTCTTAGGGCTGATTTTCCACAAGGAGTTCTTGAAGAATGGTGGTCTTGAAGATGGTCTTGGTTTATCAAAAGTTTCTCCATCAAAATCCATGTCTTGATCATAACCTACATCATCATGGTGGTATAAAGATTGTTCTTCCCATCCTCTTGTTATTTTGATTATGTAATCATGTATTTTATTTCCTATTGTATATGTATATGATGAATATATGATGATAAAAATATTGTGTGGGGATTTGGTGTTGATAATCATGGGTAAAAAGATGAAAAACTATATGTAAAAATGGTTAATCTTGCTTAATTTAGTAGGCTGTATAAAACAGTAAATAACCATGTCATGAACTGATAAAATGGCATAGATTAATGGATATACAGTGATTAATATGTCTTTTACACATGTGAGATTTGGCCATGCAATGGAATCATTAGGATGAGTGAGATATGATCAAAACAAGTTTAGAGTGCAAATCTGAGTACACTGTTTTGGACGAATTTTATAAAATACTTAGAGGCTGATTCAACAGTAGCCATAAAAGAGTTAAATGGAGCACATATTATGTAGTTTATGCCAAAAAAATTTGGGCTTCTATCTCTATATACAACTCTAGATATGGCTGTTTTGGTAAAATGAAAGCAAAAATCAGATTTTGGGAAATTAAAGTATAATAATATTATATAAGCACTCAAATAAAAATAGTATAAAATGTGAAATTAAAACCCACTAACTTATAAATTTCATTTATATAAATATGTATAAGGTTAAATAAATGGATACTTTATAAGAATGGTAGTTGAATAAGAATTATAAGTATAAAAACAATAAACATGATTTTTACGACTTTTTCGGCTATTACCGTAAAATTAACGTTTTTGTTAAATAAAACTTAGACGGTCGGACCCGTCTAATGTAAACTTTCATAAACTCACATACTGATATATAAACATATATAACAAGTAAAAATCGATAAAACCCGATCTTTACAACATATAGACATTAACGGGCCAAAGTAGCCTTAATGGACAATAAACCCGACTAATTTGGTAAAACACTTATAAACTTATTTATTGGGCTTAACCCATTTGGGCCCAACATATAAAGTATAATACTGATAATAAAAGTATAATTGGGCTAATAAAATGTATTAGGCTTGTAATGGGCCTATTGGGCCTCCAAAATGTAAACAAGTTGAGCTAGTGTAACTAGTATAAAAATTACCAACACATAAACACTATAATGAATGAGAATGTATAAACCCACTTGATCATCATCATATATATAAAATCATCATATGTATACATAATGGTTATTTTTTTAAAAAGTCATTGGACAAGAGTCTAAGACGAGTATTATTTGTCTAGGTTTCCGTGATTGAAGCACGTACCGTACATCCGAATTGCCGATAACCCGCTTTCCCAGATCAACATGAGTTCATAGCCTCACACTCTTTTAAATGTTTTTATGAAATGTTTTATAAACCCGCGAGGGAGATAACATGTTAGTTTTGATAAAATAGGACATCATTTGTCCCGATTGTCTGTTTGTTGATTTGGACCCGAATGATTATATGACCCGATGAATGATTAAATGACCCGATAGATGAAATGAAATGGATTATTAAAGTTAGGTTATGTCACTAAAAGTCCCATTAGCATGAATTGTGAACTACCGGGATTTGGTAGACGCTTATGCATATAATAGTACTATTTGGGGACGATCACCCCAGTTCGCGCCTTGACGGTTGATCCCCGTCGTGCCACATTGATTGGTAAGCGAATTTATGTTTGAGAAGATTTACACAAGCGTGATTATTGTGAAGACACGCTAATTTAGATGGGCAAATGAGTTTCGGGCTAGCTACCCGTTGTTTGTTGTAGTAAGGTAACAATGTCATGCGGCTTATAATAATCCAATTAAGGAAATACTGCTATACGCACCGAATTACAATATATTGCTTGACTAGCAATACGGGGTCATATTATTGATATTATGTTTGTGTTTTGGTTTTTCATAACCATATTCATATAACGGTTTTTATTTAATCCATACAACGTTATAAAACGTATTGTATGATGTTTTTAACGACAATGGTTCGTATAATGATTTTGAAGGCGAAAGCCTATATTATGATTTTGATAAGGATTTGTATAAAATGACTTTGGCTATTTTATGGCCTATTACAATGATTTGTACAAAATGATTTACGGTAATAATTTAATACCGATGTTATATTGATGGATTTTATTAAACTCTATGAAGTCACTCGGCGTTATCGCTGACCTTTTCTTTTAACATGTTTTATCTCAGGTACTTGAAGGTAATTCTCGGGAAGACAACAAGAATTCATGGCCCGCACTTAAATAACAATTTCTATTCAAATGCTTTATAAAACCTGTATGAAATAATATGACTTGGGACCTATGTAAATTTGATATTTATGAATGGAAATGCTTTTATTATTAAACGACGCGATTTTTATGCGTTGTCTATGATGTAAGTAATGTGCTATCCCGTAACACCAACGAGTCTTCCGTTGTATTGAATTGTGTAACACCCCCAAATTTATACAACTCAATACAGCGGAAGACTAGTTGGTGTTACGGGATAGCACATTACTCACATCATAGACAACGCTTAAAAGTAGCGTCGTTTTAATAATAAAGCATTTCCATTCATAAATATCAAAGTTACATCGGTCCCAAGTCATATTATTTCATACAAAGTTTTACAAAGTGTTTGAATGGAAATTAATATTTAGGTGCGGGCCACGAATTCTGGATGTCTTCCCGAGAATTACTTTCAGGTACCTGAGATAAGACATGTTAAAAGAAAAGGTCAGCGATAACGCCGAGTGAATTCATAGAGTTTAATAAATTCCATCAATATAACTTTAGTATGAAATTCTTACCAAAAATCATTTCGTACAAATCATTATAATAGGCCATAAAATAGCCAAAGTCATTTTTATACAAATTCTTATCGAAAATCATAATATAGGCATTTGCCTTAAAAATCATTATACGAGCCAATGTCGTGAAAACATCATACAATACGTCTTATGACGTTGTATGAAAATAAAAACCGTTATATAAATATGGTTATGAAAACCAAAACACGAACATAATATCAATAGTATGACCCTGTATTGGTAGTCAGGCAATACATCGTAATTCGGAGCGTACAACAGTATTTCGTTAATTTGGATTATTATAAGCTGCATGACATTGTTACCTTACTAAACAAACAACGGGTAGCTAACCCGATACTCAATTTGCCCATCTAATGTAGCGTGTCGTCACAAAGGTCACGCTATTGAAATCTTCTCATACATAAATTCGCTTACCAATCAATGTGGCACGACGGGGATCAACCGTCAAGGCAAAAACTGGGGTGATCGTCCCCAAATAGTACTATTATATGCATAAGCGTCTACCAAATCCGGGTAGTTCACAATTCATGCTAATGGGAATTTTAGTGACATAACCTAACTTTAATAATCCATTTTATTTCATCTATCGGGTCCTTTAATCATTCATCGGGTCATACAATCGGGTCATACAATCATTCGGGTCCAAATCAATAAACAAACAATCGGGACAAATGGTGTCCTTATTTTATAAAAACTAACATGTTATCTCCCTCGCGGGTTTATAAAACATTTCATAAAAACATTTAAAAGAGTGCGAGGCTATGAACTCACGTTGATGTGGGAAGGCGGGTTATCGGCAATTCGGACGTACGGTACGTGCTTCAATCACGGAAACCTATATAAATAATAATCGGTCTTAGACATTCGTCCAATGACTTTATAAAAATAACAATTATGTATACATATGATGATTTTATATATATGATGATCAAGTGGGTTTACATATCCTCATTTACTCATTTTTGTGTTATGTGTCGATAACTTTTTATACTAGTTTTCTCGTTTTACCTATTTACGTGTTTTAGGTCCAATAAGCCTATTATAAGTTCTTAACTTGTATTAATCCTTGTTATACTTATATTATCAGTATCTACACTTTACAAGTTGGGCCTAAAAGGGTTAAGTCCAATAAATAAGTTTATAAGTGTTTTAGTCCATTTTGTTGTTTTATTAGTCCAATAATGTTAATTTAGTCCGTTAATGTCAGTATGTTATATAGTTCGAGTTTTATCGGTTTTTACTTGTTATATATGTTTATATATCAGTATATGAGTTTTATAAAATTTTACATTAGACGGGTCCAACCATCTAAGTTTTATTTAACAAAAACGTTAATTTTACGATAATAGCCGAAAAAGTCGTAAAAATCGTGTTTATAGTTTTATAACTTATAAGTATTATTTCACTACCACTTTTATAATTTATACACTTATTTATCCTTTTACATATTTATATAAATAAAATCCATAAGTTAGTGGGTTTAACTTTATATTTTATACAATATAATTTTGAGTGCTTATATAATAGTATTATACTTTAATTTCCAAAATCTGATTTTTATTTTCATCTTCACCAAAACTGCCATATCTTGAGTTCTATATGGAGATAGAAGCTCAAATTTTTATCACATAAACTACATGATATGTGCTCCATTTAACTCTTCTATAGCTACTGTTGAATCATCCCCTAAGTATTTTCTAAAAATCGTCCAAAACAGTGAACTCAGATTTGTACCTTAAACTTGTTTTGATCATATCTCACTCATTACAATGATTCCATTGCATGGCCAACTCTCACATGTGTACAAGACCCATAGCTTACTGTAAATCCATTAATCTATGCCATTTTTATCAGTTCATCATTTGATTCTTTACTGTTTTATACAGCCCATAAATTTAGACAAGATTTTAGCCTTGTTTCTTATAGTTTTTCATCTTTTAAGCATGTTTATCAACACCAAATCCCCACACAATATTTTTAATCATCATTCATCATCATATACATATACATAAGTGAAAGAAATACAAGATTACATAATCATAAATAACAAGAGGATGAGGAGGACAATCTTTATACCACCATGATGATGAAAAGATGGGATTGATGATGAACAAGACTTGGTTTTGGGTAACCAGTCTTATGAGATATCAACACCACTTCTAGGATCATTAAGTATTTGTAGACTCTTTGAGAAATCAGCCCTAAGACACCAATAAATCTCCTCCTTGGATGTTAAAATCACCTCCAATCTTCAAGACTTCAAAGGAGCATCATCATGTGTATGAATAACACATGAATTTATGGTTAAAATAGATCAAATGAGGGTTATTTTTGAGGATTGTAGGACGAAATGATAGAGAGAGGAAGGGTGGTTTAGTGGTTTTGCATTTACAAGTGAAGAAATGGTTAGTGAAAGATGGTTTTGTTTGTTGGATAGCTTACTTGTTAAGCTTAGGCTAACAAGTGTAGCTAGTAAGCTTACACACTTGACACCTCATGGTGTTGAGTCAATGTTTTGGCCATCCCATGTTAGTGGGGTGGGGCAAAACTTGTTTTGTCTCATCCCACTAATTTACGGGTATTCTTCGATTCTAGTTTCCTCGATTTGCGTGCCCTCGGGTCGTTTTACGAAAAATGTTTGTATAAATTATGAATCAACGGCACAAAACGAATCTAATAAAAATTGTCTCATAAAAAACGGAGTTCGAAAACGTAAATACGTAATCCTAAGGTTTCCGGTTTAGTCGTAAAGGACGTTAAATTATAATCGTTAGTCCTAATTTCTTCTCGTAAATTTGTGAGTTTATGAACCAACACAAATTTAAAATCTCAAAATAATATTCACGGACAAATTTATTTTCTGAAATGTCGGACTGTCACCAAAATGGTGTATGTAAACGTAAGCACGTAATGTTGAATCCTCCGGTTTCGACGTAGTCGATGCTACTTCAAGACGTAAATCCAAATTACTTCCCAAAAATAAGTGAATTCATAATATAACATTAAAATAATATTTTCAAATAAATATTGAGAATAAAATATCAACCATGAATTGACGGATTGTCACAGCATTTACCCCTAAACAGGATCTTTGTCCTCAAAGATCATCTTACTACTCGCTTCTTATAGAGTTAAAGCCATGTGGGTATTTCCTCCACATTCGGTCTTTTCTCACAAGTGTAATCCATTACAATACGCGAGTTTCATCAAAGATAACTACGGGAATAAGATCAGGCTTAATGTTGACTTACTTTCTCTATCCATGATGTTCACGGGTTTTTGATGAATGCAACTTTTCGCAGATCTAAACTTTATTAAGGAATAGTCAGATTTTCACTTGATAGGCATTTTATCAAGTTCGATATACGAAACATAATTCACGCAGCCCTTGAAGTCCTAGGGTAGATCCAACTTATATGCCTTTCAAACCAATCTTTTATATTATCTCAATGGTCCCATACTACAGGGATTTATATCCCATGATCTTTCAGATCATCAATTCATTTTCCATGGTTAAAATTTTTGGCATAACTTCGCTACCCATCTGGCACTTCAAGATCTACATTTCATATTCACATAACTTCTTGCCCACTACCGGCAGTCAATAATCAGATCCTAATTTCAACAATCATTTCAGATCTCGCGATCGAGTATTTTGTAAGGTTAGGTTCACCATCATAGGAAACCTTAAACCTAAAAGACATGTCCAACTCACAATGGGTGTATGTCAGGTGTCTTTATCTCAACTCCTGCTTACAGATGCTCTAATATAGACCCTAACAAGATTCGATTTCAATCCTAATACGATATTTATCAATGATAATCTTTCCTAAGGAAAGCGATTATACGGTCTATTACCAAAGGTCAATCATTCAACATAGAACAACGCTTATAGTATTTTGTATCGTTACTTTACCTCGTCCCTTCGATTGGGGTGGTACATAGTACTCTCATCAAGGTTCGTTCTCAATGATTTCTGAGCAAATCTCTAGAAATTTGATGCGAAGCGAGGATCTTGATAAAGATGTTCGATACAGGCACACTATGTTTACATAACTCCTTTGCAATTATCATTAACGAGAATGATATTAGCAGATTTGGTCAGTCTGTCGACGATGACCCAAATCGAATCAAATTCAGATGATGACCTTTGCAATAGCTAGACGTTTACTAATGTATGAGGCGATGTCTGCCTTCATAATTGCCATCAGTACAACTTCTTCAGACAAAGATACTTTAAATCATAAATGACATAAATAAAATACTTATACTTACAAGTTCCCAACATAACTAAATTTCACAAACCTCCATATTTAGACAATCACAAGTGGTCTTTAAAATATTTAACGCTATCGGCTTCTCAATTTTAATGGTTCACATTAGCCGCGAATCACTTTTTATTATCTATATTATCCTTTTTATAAGCATCGGCTATATTTTAAATTGTTTGGCAATTTATTTTGCACCTTCATTATTAAGGAACACATCCTAATTGGTTCTTTATATTTTCTACATAATGTTTCAGTATTTATATTCATTTTTCCTGATGAAATAAATATCATAACCGTATTTATTCAAAGTTCTTTCTTCATATCTTCTATGTTTTAGTTGCTTCTCAACTATCATTTTTATCCGTTTTACTCAATCCGACGTCTAAAGCGTCGATAATTATTACAACTAATTAAATAATAAATATTCAATTTTTATGAAACATAAACGTAAAGATTTTAAATTTCTTAGTTCGACCAATTATATGAAAATGTTCAAAAATGAATTTGAATTTAATTAACAAGATTTTTGTTGTTTTATCGAAAATGATTATTAATATTCGTAAATGTTCGAAAAATCTTTGGTTACACTTTGGTCAAAATTTTTCTTATTTGAAAAGCAAAAATTGTCGTTTCGAATTTCAAGTAATAAGTTATGTAGTTTCCTTAATTCTTCTTAGGTTGTCTAAAAGTATGCAAAAACATTTACCCCTAAACAGAAGTTTAGTTAAATGTTTTGGTTATAAGGGAATAATCCCTCAAAAGTTCTTTGTTAAAACATTTGTCAAAATATATTTGCACTTTCCTTTTGGTAAAACCCAAAGTTTGAAATGGCTCAAATTTTTAAAGAGTCAATATATTCCTTTTTCTATTAATCATACGGTCAAATAATATAAAGGACTAAGTCTTAAATCACATGTTTAAATATTCAAAGTACAGGTTTTCATTGTTCGGGCAATTTAGGGCATTATTAACTCCTTTTTATACTTATAAACAAATAAAATGGTCCTTAATGATCGCGAGCATGAATTTATCAAATTACAGCCTTAACACATGATTCACTGTGCATTAGCCAATCCAAACGTCACCACGTGAAACTCATAATGTTCATTACAAGTACAGGATGTAGTGATTGGAATACATAATCCTTTTTCGCAGATGCGGAGTTGATGATAACTATGCCGTGGATCAAATTGCTAGAACCTTGTAAATGATCGAACAAATCTTCCATTTCGAGTTATGGATATTGTTTTCGATTGTCAATTTACTCAGTTCACAATAATCTATAAATACAAGGAATGATAACACCATAGGTCTTCATGATGACGAGCTCGGTAGAATAAAATCTTTTTCCGACAACTCTCTCAGTTGTACGGTAATTCCTTTAATTCAGATGGTGCTGACATACAGTGCACACGCCACATGTGCAACACCGGGATTATAATCAATACCAATTTTAATTTGCCTTAATGGCAAAAGTCTAGGTAATTAACCAATAAATACCTACTAAAGTTTCAGATAAAAGAAACACCTTTTTAATAAATTCATATTAGGTTCTTTCAAGATTATAATATCTATGACTAATTCACAACCATTCATGGTATAATTTCAAGTCTAAATACAGGATATGGTCATCCATCGAGAATTATTTAGATCACTTTTGATAATCAAAATCTTATCTTTTCGAGGAATTCTACTCGTGTTCCCATCAATTAAGACAATGTCGTCATGTCATAATCAATCAATCCATTTTACTGGCAATATCAACTTTCCAGTTTTAGTGCCGTCGATAAGATGTGAACTTCTCAAAAGACTATTAATAACTCATAATCCTTCACAAATTCAAGGATATATGGAGACACAACTACCATCTAAAGAGTAAGGTCAACGCATAATCTACGCGAGATAATTTCAAATCAAATTCAGACGAAAACATTTAACGAATATGAATATATCCCAAGTTTTCATGATTCGAGTACGCATTCGAAAGCTCCTCAGATTATTACCCAGGTCATTCAAATGAAATCAAATCAAGAGAAATGATAAGAACGTTGATACATCCAGTCGGGTATCAACATTCGGTAATCAGATACTTTTCCTAAGAATCTCGCTACGGGAGAATTGGACAAGAAATAATTATCAATTGTCAAATAAGACAATTTCCACAGATGAGTAAATTCGACTCAGAAGAATAAATAGTATGGGCACATATGTAGGTGTCCCTAACACTATGTCCTTATTTTTCACTTCTTGTAGATCTCATAAATTTTCATCTTTCACAATCTTCAAAGAAAATTTAGTGTTTATTAATCAGTTTTATGGTGACTACTAATCAGCCTTGCATGGTCCATTCCAAATTGTATGTAGGCGCGCAACTATGTACAATTTCAAGATTAACGATGCAATACTCAGTTCGTCAAAATTTTATCATCATGTTTATAATAAAAACATTTTCATGCTTAATTCTTAAATAAGAATCAAAAATAAATTTACAAATATTTTCTTTGTTATGAAAACAATTAAGTTTTCCGAGATGTTTTATAAACAACTTCATTTTGATAACGATCACTTATAAATCTCACTTTGAATAATCCTTATAGTGATGAAAATTCAATTTTCTCAAAGGATACGGCTTTAACTTCATAAAAACAATGTGTGATCTGCAAAAGAGTGATGAAGAGTGGTTCACCAAGAACTTAACTACAATATGATGGAAAATGAGCTTAGCCAAATAATCATGAGGTTCATGATCTCGATGGCACTCATAAAGAATAATCCACAACGCAACTCAAATCGAGATGAGTACTTGTTCAATGGTTGCATCACTAATGCGAACATTAGGATGAAGCAATAAAAGATAGATAACATCGATACATGTAGAATTTAGCAATCAAAGGTAGTCTTTTTCATTAATCACAAACAAGTCAAATTGTACCGTAACACATTACGTGTCACTATGTCATACAATTCTCAGAACTCATCCTACCAACTGATATCTCAGTTAAGTTAGGGACTTTTAAAAGGTACCATAATGAATACTAATCTACAAGAGTCATTAGGTGTTCCACATGTCCCGAAAGATCCATCGGTCTCAATTCAGAAGAAGATTTCTTCAATTTATTTCTTGGACACTGGGCATCCTCGTCAGTGGACAATGGCCTAGGAACAACCCTTAACACACACTAACAATCATTTAAAATCTTATAATTCAATCAAAGAACTTAACAATTTCCTATTAACAGTCTCATATTCCATATAGGTTAAATTTTACTTTATTCAAGTTTCAAATAACTTTATACTCAATTCGATATCCTACCTCATATTCCAATACTTTCAATCTTATTTTTAGACCTTGATAGGGCAATAAAGCTTGATATGATCAACACTTAATTTCCAATCCTATAGCTCTTACAACAACAATTATCAAATGAGTCACTAGCATGAAATGACTTGATCATTCAACTAGACTTCTCGGAAAGGTACTAGTGGCATGAGGCTTTTGGGTAATGGTTCCAATGACAGCCTCAAGTGAAACATTCACCCTTTCGATTTCAGTTTAAGAATTGGATGACAACGAATCAGATGACATCTTTCTAAGTGGTAACGTTTTGTTAAACTCCACTCTATATGGAAAGATCGTCATGACATCGATATCAGATTTAATCTCGCCAATTCTTCTTCAATATCACAATCAACTAATATCTACATTTCTACGAATATCAACCATTTTGTTGGGATCATAAATATCCACAACTTGGTTTAGATCTAGGATAGCTAGAATTCCTATGAGAATAGCTTCGATTAATTTACTAGGGGATTTAGGGTTCCTTGTGACATTCTACGTCGTATAAATACCTCGTATAAATATCAAAATAATCATCAAACAATCATGTAATGAAATTACATCATATATATATATATATAATCCAAGTTATATATATATATTAAAATAACACTTCTCAGTCTGGCCTTGTCGGTAACTCGGGAATTCTTCGGCATCGTTATAGTCAAAAGATTTTTAGACATTTTAGAAAAATGTTTTTAGTTAAAAGATTTTGAAATGTTTTATTCAAAACCTTGGTTTTAAAAATCTTTCGTTCTCTATAACGAGAGCTCTGGTACCAAACTGTAACACCCCCAAATTTATACAACTCAATACAGCGGAAGACTAGTTGGTGTTACGGGATAGCACATTACTCACATCATAGACAACGCTTAAAAGTCGCGTCGTTTTAATAATAAAGCATTTGCATTCATAAATATCAAAGTTACATCGGTCCCAAGTCATATTATTTCATACAAAGTTTTACAAAGTGTTTGAATGGAAATTAATATTTAGGTGCGGGCCACGAATTCTTGATGTCTTCCCGAGAATTACCTTCAAGTACCTGAGATAAGACATGTTAAAAGAAAAGGTCAGCGATAACGCCGAGTGAATTCATAGAGTTTAATAAATTCCATCAATATAACTTTAGTATAAAATTATTACCAAAAATCATTTCGTACAAATCATTATAATAGGCCATAAAATAGACAAAGTCATTTTTATACAAATCCTTATCGAAAATCATAATATAGGCATTTGCCTTAAAAATCATTATACGAGCCAATGTCGTGAAAACATCATACAATACGTCTTATGACGTTGTATGAAAATAAAAACCGTTATATAAATATGGTTATGAAAACCAAAACACGAACATAATATCAATAGTATGACCCTGTATTGCTAGTCAGGCAATACATCGTAATTCGGAGCGTACAACAGTATTTCGTTAATTTGGATTATTATAAGCCGCATGACATTGTTACCTTACTAAACCAACAACGGGTAGCTAACCCGATACTCAATTTGCCCATCTAAAGTAGCGTGTCGTCACAAAGGTCACGCTATTGAAATCTTCTCATACATAAATTCGCTTACCAATCAATGTGGCACGACGGGGATCAACCATCAAGGCGCGAACTCGGGTGATCGTCCCCAAATAGTACTATTATATGCATAAGCGTCTACCAAATCCCGGTAGTTCACAATTCATGCTAATGGGACTTTTAGTGACATAATCTAACTTTAATTATCCATTTTATTTCATCTATCGGGTCCTTTAATCATTCATCGGGTCATACAATCGGGTCATACAATCATTCGGGTCCAAATCAATAAACAAACAATCGGGACAAATGGTGTCCTAATTTTATAAAAACTAACATGTTATCTCCCTCGTGGGTTTATAAAACATTTCATAAAAACATTTAAAAGAGTGCGAGGCTATGAACTCACGTTGATGTGGGAAGGCGGGTTATCGGCAATTCGGACGTACGGTACGTGCTTCAATCACGGAATCCTATATAAATAATAATCGGTCTTAGACATTTGTCCAATGACTTTATAAAAATAACAATTATGTATACATATGATGATTTTATATATATGATGATAAAGTGGGTTTAAATATCCTCATTTACTCATTTTTTGTGTTATGTGTCGATAACTTTTTATACTAGTTTTCTCGTTTTACCTATTTACGTGTTTTAGGTCCAATAAGCCTATTATAAGTTCTTAACTTGTATTAATCCTTGTTATACTTATATTATCAGTATCTACACTTTACAAGTTGGCCCTAAAAGGGTTAAGTCCAATAAATAAGTTTATAAGTGTTTTAGTCCATTTTGTTGTTTTATTAGTCCAATAATGTTAATTTAGTCCGTTAATGTCCGTATGTTATATAGTTCGAGTTTTATCGGTTTTTACTTGTTATATATGTTTATATATAAATATATGAGTTTTATAAAAGTTTACATTAGACGGGTCCAACCATCTAAGTTTTATTTAAAAAAAACGGTAATTTTATGGTAATAGCCGAAAAAGTCGTAAAATCGTGTTTATAGTTTTATAACTTATAAGTATTATTTCACTACCATTTTTATAATTTATACACTTATTTATCCTTTTACATATTTATATAAATAAAATCCATAAGTTAGTTGGTTTAACTTTACATTTTATACAATATAATTTTGAGTGCTTATATAATAGTATTATACTTTAATTTCCAAAATCTGATTTTTATTTTCATCTTCACCAAAACTGCCATATCTAGAGTTCTATATGGAGATAGAAGCTCAAGTTTTTATCACATAAACTACATGATATGTGCTCCATTTAACTCTACTATAGCTACTGTTGAATCATCCCCTAAGTATTTTCTAAAAATCGTCCAAACAGTGAACTCAGATTTGTACCTTAAACTTGTTTTGATCATATCTCACTCATTACAATGATTCCATTGCATGGCCAACTCTCACATGTGTACAAGACCCATAGCTTACTGTAAATCCATTAATATATGCCATTTTCATCAGTTCATCATTTGATTCTTTACTGTTTTATACAGCCCACAAATTTAGACAAGATTTTAGCCTTGTTTCTTATAGTTTTTCATCTTTTTAAGCATGTTTATCAACACCAAATCCCCACACAATATTTTTAATCATCATTCATCATCATACACATATACATAAGTGAAAGAAATACAAGATTACATAATCATAAATAACAAGAGGATGAGGAGGACAATCTTTATACCACCATGATGATGAAAAGATGGGGTTGATGATGAACAAGACTTGGTTTTGGTTAACCAATCTTATGAGATATCAACACTACTTCTAGGATCATTAAGTATTTGTAGACTCTTTGAGAAATCAGACCTAAGACACCAATAAATCTCCTCTTTGGATGTTAAAATCACCTCCAATCTTCAAGACTTCAAAGGAGCATCATCATGTGTATGAATAACACATGAATTTATGGTTAAAATAGATCAAATGAGGGTTATTTTTGAGGATTGTGGGACGAAATGATAGAGAGAGGAAGGGTGGTTTAGTGGTTTTGCATGTACAAGTGAAGAAATGGTTAGTGAAAGATGGTTTTGTTTGTTGGATAGCTTACTTGTTAAGCTTAGGCTAACAAGTGTAGCTAGTAAGCTTACACACTTGACACCTCCTGGTGTTGAGTCAATGTTTTGGCCATCCCATGTTAGTGGGGTGGGGCAAAACTTGTTTTGTCTCATCCCACTAATTTACGGGTATTCATCAATTCTAGTTTCCTCGATTTGCGTGCCCTCGGGTCGTTTTACGAAAAACGTTTTTATAAATTATGAATCAACGGCACAAAACGAATCTAATAAAAATTGTCTCATCAAAAACGGAGTTCGAAAACGTAAATTCGTAATCGTAAGGTTTCCGGTTTAGTCGTAAAGGACGTTAAATTATAATCGTTAGTCCTAATCTCTTCTCGTAAATTTGTGAGTTTATGAACCAACACAAATTTAAAATCTCAAAATAATATTCACGGACAAATTTATTTTCTGAAATGTCGGAATGTCACCAAAATGGTGTATGTAAACGTAAGCACGTAATGTTGAATCCTCCGGTGTAGACGTAGTCGATGCTACTTCAAGACGTAAATCCAAATTACTTCCCAAAAATAAGTGAGTTCATAATATAACATTAAAATAATATTTTCAAATAAATATTGAGAATAAAATATCAACCATGAATTGACGGATTGTCATAAATTGTGTCAATTTGGGGGTGTTACAAGTTTCGATGTCACGAGCTTAGCTATCATAAATATTGTGAACACCCAATTTATCCTACAATTGGCACTATATCTCCTATAGTTGCACGTGTACATGAAATGAAACCTGAAATGAAACCTGAAATTGAATGACAATGAATTTTTACTTGAAACCTATATTCTCACCAACTTTATGTTGACCCAATTTAGCGTTTATCTCAGGTAATTGATGATGAGTTGTATCTGCTGTGTGAAGTACTTGGAGTCCGCATGCATTTCTTGGCTATCTTGGGACATTTATTTACTTATGCTTTTGAACTGTTATCTCGTTGATGTTTAAAACTTTTATATTCCGCTACACTATCTTTTGAAACTGAGACCTTTTGTACTGTGATGCTTTTAATTTAAATTCAACGAGGTATTTTTATAAAACATCTCATTTAGAGTCGTTCTCTTGTACCTTGAATTATGATACAATGACGTAACAGCCCCCGAGCTTCACCGCTTCCGCATATCACATTTTGGGGTGTTACAGAATTGGTAATCAGAGCCTTGGTTATAGAGAACTAGGTTAGCATCTTAGGCCTAGACTATAACCCATGTGGCTACTTGTTACTCTGTATATATATGTGTACTACGTAATGTATTACGTAGGATAACACTATAAGTAATATGTAATATATATTAATACGTAATATGTATTATATACATATGCATTTCGTTGATTTGCATACTTTAATTTCTATACATGATTATTTCATGCATACCCTACAACTGCTTTAATACGCATTTTGGTTGTTGCAAGTTATGTCGTCATCTACTGTTTCTTACCAGCCTGACTCTGCCGACGAAGAGTGGGAAGACGAGATTGAGATGGTACCAGATCATGTTGAGCCGGAGAATGACCCAGAGGAGAATGATCCGGAGGAGGAAGGTGCGGAGTATGACCCTGACGAGGATCCGGAGGAGGATGATGAGGGTGAGCCTGATGTGTTGTCTGATACTTCCGATGTTGTTGATGGGATGCCACCTATTGTGCATCGTACTTTGATCGAGTGGGTTAGTGGTAGTGAGGACGATGAGGATAATGAGGATGACGTGGATGGTATTGAGGTAGGTCATGAGGATGATATGGATGGTGTCGAGGTAGGTCATGAGGATGATGTGGATGGTGTTGAGATAGATCATGAGGGTGATGATGATATGGATGGATATGAGGTAGATCGTGAGGATGATGAGGACATGGATGATGAGATTGAGAGTGATATTGACGTTAGGATGGTTGTGGCTAGTAGTGATAGCGAGGATGCTGAGGCTGATGATGATAGTAGGGTTGATGCTTTGACTGTTGTACCTGAGGGAGTTGAGCCTAGTAGGAGGAGTGAGATTAGGAAGACGTCCAACTTGAGGAAGAAGCCTACTGTTTCATGTCAGCGGTTTAGAGAAGATAGGGAAATTTTATGGGGTACGTCACCAGCTGAGGTTTATACTGATTCCGATGATACTGTACCACCTGCTGATGGAGCTGGACCATCCGGTGTTAGATCTCGAGCGTTGTCCGATTCTGATTTGTCATGCCCACGGAAGAATACTCGTATGTCTGATTCACACACTACACTTGAGGCATCGCCTACTCATGGGATTCGAGCTGCTACTGCTGTTTCTACACCACCTACTCATCATCTTGGAGAGCCTTCTAGACCTAGGTCATGTGTTGTTATGATAGGATCTGCTAGGGATTCAGATGCTGTTCGTTTTCGTCTACTTGAGGATGCGGTTTTTGGATTGTTAGAGGATAACGAGGATACCCGTGACTTGTTGGATAACACACTTGAGGAGGTTGCTAGGTTGAGGCGTGAGTTGGAGTCAGTTCGTGGAGGAGACCGAGCTGCAGATGGAGACCCGAGGAACGATTCACCGAGATGTGCTGAGTGTGATCGTCGTCGTCGCACTTAGAAATTCATCGTTATTGTGCTTAATTCTATAGTAGATTGACATCTTTATCTTTTGGGTATTGTATCCACTAAACTAGAGTAGTACTCGGTTAGTTGGAGTAGACTAGATGTAACCATACTCTTATTTTATGACTATGTATTCGATATTTTGATTATGAATGGGAATTTAACTTTATGACCTTGACCAGTGACTATCCTTTCTATGTTTGTTGTACTGTTAAATTTTGCATTCTATTTTAGCATAAGAAATATATAACATGTATATTCGTGCTTGAACCTTATTTGCATTGTTGTCTTAACGCAGAGAAACAATGGTGAACACACGTAACGGAATGACTGACGCACAATTGGAAGCACTGATTACGCAACGAGTGACTACTGCACTGGCAAACGTTCAAGCTAACAACAACGTGAACGAAGCACCACCGAACAATGTTGACAATCGACCACCTAAGCCGTGTACTTACAAGGACTTTAGGAGCTGTGACCCTTTGACTTTTAATGGTACTGAAGGAGCTGTCGGATTAGCTCGTTGGGTCGAAAAGATGGAAGCTGTGTTCCGTGTTAGTGGATGTGCTGTTGAAAACCAAGTGACTTATTCTACTTGTACTTTAGCTGCTGGAGCGTTGACATGGTGGAACACCCATGTGCAGACGGCTGGAGCCGAGGAGGCGTATGGAATGAGTTGGGAGGAACTTAAGAAGTTGTTGACTAAGGAGTATTGTCCTCGTAATGAGATTTAGAAAATGGAAATCGAACTGTGGAACCTGACTGTGAAGAACAATGACATTGGTACGTACACTAGGAGGTTCCAAGAATTGTGTTTGCTATGTCCTGGAATGGTTCCGAATGAACAAAAGAAGGTTGAGCGCTATATTTGGGGTTTACCTGGTAGAGTTCAAGGGAATGTGACATCGTATGGACCGACAAAAGTTAGTGATGCTATAAGGATGGCTCACAGTCTGATGGACCAAGTTGTTCAAGCAATTGCTGGGAATGCCGCGGACAACAAGACAAAATGGGGTAATAACCAAAGGAACAATCATGGGAACTATCTGAATAAGAGGCAAGACACCGTGAAAGCATACACTACTGGTACTGGGGAAAAGGGAGTGTACAATGGGACGTTACCTTTGTGCAATCGATGCAAGCGTCACCATAATGGACAATGCAATGTACAATGTCACAACTGCAAGAAAATTAGATACATTGCTAGAGATTGTAAGTCACCACCCAACACGAAAGCCAACGTCACTTGCTTTGAATGTCAGCAAAAGGGACACTACAACAATGAGTGCCCAAAGAAAAAGAACAAGGACCAAGGAAAGGTTGCTAAAGCTGGGGAAGCTCGTGGAAGGGTCTATGTGATAGGAGGAGGAGAAGCGCAACAAAACCCCGACGTCGTGACGGGTATGTTTCTTCTCAATGGTCGTTATGCTTCTATTTTATTTGATACTGGAGCCGATAGGAGTTTTGTGTCGACTGCTTTTAGTGTCTTACTTGATGTGACCCCTTCGCCCTTAGACACTAAGTACACTATTGAGTTAGCTAATGGGAAGTTGATAGAAGCCGACACTATACTTCGTGGATGCACTTTAAATCTTCTAGGCCATCCTTTCATAATAGACCTTATGCCTGTTGAGTTAGGGAGTTTTGACGTGATTGTCGGAATGGATTGGTTGTCGAAATATCATGCTACGATTGTATGCGACGAGAAGATCGTTCGTTTACAATTTGGTGATGAAGTTTTGGAGGTACAAGGGGATACAAGTAACAGAAAAGGGAAGTCACGACTGAACATTATCTCGCGTGTCAAGGCTCTGAAGTTGTTGTCGGAAGGTTGCCACGTATTTTTAGCCTGTGTTACTGAAAAGCAGACGGAAGAAAAACGGTTGGAAGATGTACCTATCGTACGGGATTTTCCGGACGTCTTTCCTGAAGATTTGCCTGGATTACCGCCGGCTAGACAAGTTGAATTCCAGATCGATTTAATACCGGGAGCTGCACTTGTTGCTCGAGCGCCTTACCGTTTAGCACCGTCGGAATTGCAAGAACTAGCGACGCAACTACAAGAGTTGACTGATAAAGGATTCATAAGACCGAGTTCTTCACCCTGGGGAGCTCCAGTCTTATTTGTAAAGAAGAAGGATGGGAGTTTTCGGATGTGTATCGACTATCGTGAGTTGAAAAAACTTACCATCAAGAACCGTTACCCGTTACCTAGGATCGATGATCTGTTTGATCAGTTGCAAGGATCGAGCGTTTACTCGAAGATTGACCTTAGGTCTGGTTATCACCAATTGAGAGTCCGTGAGGAAGATGTTGTAAAGACTGCTTTTAGGACTAGGTATGGCCACTATGAGTTCCAAGTGATGCCATTCGGTTTGACAAATGCACCTGCTGTGTTTATGGACCTCATGAACCGGGTGTGTAAACCGTATTTGGACAAGTTTGTCATTGTGTTCATCGATGACATACTGATTTACTCAAGGAATGAGAAGGAACATGAGGAGCATCTTAAGATAATATTGGAATTGCTTAAGAAGGAGGAATTGTACGCTAAGTTCTCGAAGTGTGATTTTTGGTTGCCAAGAGTACAATTTCTAGGTCACATTATTGATAGCAAGGGGATTCATGTTGATCCTGCCAAGATCGAATCAATTAGGGAGTGGACTGCTCCTACGACACCGACTGAAATTCGCCAATTCTAAGGACTCGCCGGATATTACCGAAGGTTCATCGAGGGATTCTCGAAGATCGCAAAACCATTGACGAAGTTGACTCAAAAGAAGGTGAAATACGAATGGGGAGATAAGGAGGAATTAGCATTCCAGAAGTTGAAACAAATGTTGTGTAGTGTGCCTATTCTATCGTTACCAGAAGGATCAGAAGACTTTGTGGTCTACTGTGATGCATCAGCAAAAGGATTGGGAGCTGTGTTGATGCAGAGGAAGAAAGTTATCGCCTACGCGTCACGACAATTGAAAACGCATGAGAAAAACTACACTACGCACGACTTGGAGCTAGGAGTGGTAGTATTTGCCTTGAAATTGTGGAGACACTACTTGTATGGAACCAAGTGTGTCGTCTATACCGATCACAAGAGTTTACAACATATTTTGACCAGAAGGAACTGAACATGAGACAACGTCGATGGATCGAGTTGCTCAGTGATTATGACTGTGAAATCCGCTACCACCCTGGGAAGGCCAATGTAGTGGCAGATGCACTAAGTAGAAAGGAACAACTAATGACACGTAGAGTTTGATCGTTAGCTATGGTTATCAATCCGAACTTACCTGTGCAAATTCATGAAGCACAAACCAAAGCCCTTAAGCCTGAACATGTTGAAGCTGAGAAATTAGGAGGAATGGTTACTAAGAAATTGGAGACTAGCACTAATGGAACGCTATGTCTGAATGGTAGAAGTTGGTTACCACGGTTTGGAGGACTAAGGGACGTGATTATGCACGAGTCGCATAAATCTAAGTATTCGATTCACCCAGGATCTGACAAAATGTATCAGGATATAAAGAAGCTATATTGGTGGCCAAATATGAAAGCTGAAATCGCTACGTATGTAGGGAAGTGCCTGACTTGTGCTAGAGTGAAAACAGAACACCAAAAACCATTTGGATTGTTGGTTCAACCTGTAATTCCTATGTGGAAATGGGAAAATATAACCATGGATTTCATAACTAAGCTGCCTAAAACGACCAACGAATACGACACAATTTGGGTAATTGTGGATCGACTTACGAAATCTGCACACTTTTTGGCTATGAAGGAAGATGATTCAACGGATAAGCTTACGAGACTTTATCTGAAGGAAGTAGTCGCAAAACATGGGATACCGATCTCGATAATTTCTGATAGAGATGGTAGATTTACTTCAGAGTTCTGGAAATCACTTCAGAAAGCGTTGGGTACGCAATTGGACATGAGTACTGCTTATCACCCGCAGACTGACGGACAGAGTGAGAGAACTATTCAAACGCTGGAGGACATGTTTCGTGCTTGTGTGCTTGACTTTGGGAAGCAATGGGACAGACAATTACCTCTAGTGGAATTCTCTTACAACAATAGTTATCATACCAGTATTAAGGCTGCACCGTTTGAAGCGTTGTATGGTCGTAAATGTCGCTCGCCTGTGTGTTGGAGTGAGGTTGGGGATAGTCAAATCACTGGCCCTGAACTCATTCGTGAAACGACTGAGAAGATTGTTCAAATCAAGAGCCGAATTCAAGCATCCCGTGATCGTCAGAAGAGTTACGCCGACGTTCGACGTAAGCCTCTCGAATTTCAAGTGGGAGACAAAGTGATGCCAAAAGTATCGCCTTGGAAAGGTGTGGTACGTTTTGGCAAGCGAGGAAAGCTGAACCCCCGTTATATCGGACCTTTCAAAATTCTGGCAAAGGTTGGAACTATAGCCTGTCGTCTTGAATTACCACAAGCGTTGAGCCGTGTGCACAACACTTTTCATGTGTCGAACTTGAAGAAGTGCCTATCTGATGAGACACTCGTTATACCATTGGAGGAACTCCGAATTGACGACAAGATGCAATTTGTCGAAGAACCTGTTGAAATCATGGACCGTGAGGTCAAACGATTGAAACAGAGTCGTATTCCTATCATCAAGGTGAGGTGGAATTCTAAACGTGGACCTGAATTCACTTGGGAGCGTGAGGATCAATTTCGCAAGATATATCTGCAACTCTTTGACAACTCTAGAAACCGTGACACTCCTAAGCTTTGAGGACAAAGCTTCTCTATCAAGGGGATGATGTAACACCTGGTAATTTTCCCTACTTTGTAAAATGACTATTTTACCCTTTGACTTTTTATTGAGTCAACTATGTGATTTAACTGTGTTGGAACTGAGAGGTTATCCCGCGTTTTCTGAAAAATGGTTTGCTGACGAGTAATGGCCTGACACTGTGCTCAGTCATTATTCTGAACATTTTCTGTCAACCTGACCAAAGTGCTGAGACGGTCAATGAATTGACGATAATCCATGAGATTATTCGTTATCTGTGAATTATGTGCTTAACTGTTTAGTTTTTAACAGCATGATCGTATTTTCTTGAGCAGCGTATTTAAATATTTCTGTATATGTTTATATATGCCTGTATTTTAATATTTTTGCTATTTATAGTAATAAATCGTATTTACTGTGAATTTTTAATTAAAGTATCGCGTTTTCGCATTTTACGTCGTTTTTACGTTTAACCGTCGTTAGCGTGCATAAAATACTTCACCAATCATAAAATGTCAGTTTTCGTCGAAAATCGTAAATTTAATATATTTCGTCAAATTTTTGAGTTTTACGTAATTTTTAACTTAACTATATACTTTTTCATATTTACCTAAAACTAACTAACCTTTTTACCTTAAACCTTTTAACTAGTTACCATAGTTAAAATTTTGAATAATTTACCCCCATATGGGACCCCCATAACCGGCCAAAACAAGCACCATGTGCATGATGCACCAAAATCTTACACTTTGCCATATTTAGCTTAAGGTTACACATCTTACACTCTTTAACTTACTAACCTATTTTCTCCTCAAATAATTCACTTCATTTCACTTCAAAAAAAACACTTCTTTCTCTCTCAAAACACACGACACAAACACATACATATTTTCCACCATTGTTGATTTCTTAAAGCTTCATTTTAACAAGAATTAACACAAAACAAAATCACTCTAGAGTTTGTACAAGCATAAAGAAGAATGGTCTTTCTTGGTTTGTTGATTTGAGTAGTTTTTGGGTTGAAGTTGTAGAAGTAGAGTTCTTGTATATTATTAGTGGGTTATAGCGTAGATCGGGTCGTTGTGATTACGTAGAGTCGTTACTCAAGGTTACTTCTTAAACCTTTTTCATCTTTTCATTTTCCATGCATAATCTTTGTAGATCTATGCATGCATGTTACTCATCAAGTATTTTCTTGAAATAAAATGATAAAAACTATTTTGGTCATGAAATATTTTAAGATCTATGGAAATTTTGTGTGGATCTATTAGATCCATACATGAAAATGGTTTAATTGAAATACTTGTGAAAAATATAAGTATGTATATTTTGGATTTGTGAACTTGAAGAAAAATCTTTTATTTTGTTGGTGTTTATGAATAATTGGAGGGAACTAGTAGTGTTAATAGTAGTGGTTACGCTTAAAAATGGTCGAAAACGAGTTTTTACGAAAAACATACAATCTGTCCGATTTTTATAAGAGGCGTAGAGGGTCGTAAAAATTGTTTTGACACTAGTTTACTACGATATTATGAAAATATAAGTTAATACCTTCGTTTCGATATATATTATGGGCTAAAAACGGAGCTAAAATGAGTAAGATATGGTCGTTTAAATTTCGTTGTCGGAAAACATAATTTTTGTGAAAAACACTATAAGTGGTTGCTGTCTAAATTTTTAAAGTGGTCGAAACGACATTTTCGAGTTAAACGGAGTTGTTTTAAGTGTCGAAATGGTTACTAAATGGTATGTATGAATGTTGGACTTGTTTTGTAAAAGCGTATTAGCTCGAAATGTGAATACTTGGTGTAACATTAAAAGTTTGAACGTTGGAAGTGGAAATTGATACTATTGCGGAAAATGACTTGTTGAAATATTGGCGATTGAGAAATTGTTGAAAATAGGGGTTTTAGGACGAGATTTGAGTACTTACTAAAAATGGCAAATTTTTACGTGACGCCAAAAGGCTGCCGAATTTTCGTTAGAAATCGTGTAGGAAAATTTGTTAAGATAAATTTTGGTAAATTAAAATTTACGCCTAAAGGCTGTTGAAATTTCGTCAAGTCAAAAATAAATATTTTTGCCTAAGTATATATATACTATAATGTTTGTAACGATATAACATTTACAAGTCACGATTTTAACAACAAAATATATACTTGATTGATGAGTAACGTACGTGACGAACTAATGTGACTTATTTGCTAGCGCCTAAACTATAGTATTATATTTAGGTTGTTGCTAGAGTTGCTCGCTACTATTTGATCTTACTTGTGCGGTTTGAATCGTTGCTTGAGGTGAGTTTATAGATCCCTATTAAACTATTTTTATATGTTTAATGTTTTGGGATGTGATAAATGATTTGATGCTTGCTTCTGGACACAAGTAAAACTTGATTTCTGTGAACGCTTTGTCAACACTATTTATGAGACAGCTTAAGTTTCTTTAGCCATAGTCCCCACTATCGTGAATCGTTAGTTACTCTGCTGGAGTAAGCTCTTATGTTACGGATAGATCTATTGAGGGTTGACAACCTCCACTCGGGCATTCTGACGCCGGACGAGTGTGTACCATTTGTATGAACGGAGTTATCTTGACTAGGTACTACATTGGGGCAAAATTTATGTATGTAATCTATTGTATGTACTAGATCACTAGTTTCGATGTCACGAGCTTAGCTATCATAAATATTGTGAACACCTAATTTATCCTACACTTGGCACTATATCTCCTATAGTTGCACGTGTACATGAAATGAAACCTGAAATGAAACCTGAAATTGAATGACTATGAATTTTTACTTGAAACCTATATTCTCACCAACTTTATGTTGACCCAATTTAGCATTTATCTCAGGTAATTGTTGATGAGTTGTATATGCTATGTGAAGTACTTGGAGTCCGCATGCATTTCTTGGCTATCTTCGGAAATTTATTTACTTATGCTTTTGAACTGTTATCTCGTTGATGTTTAAAACTTTTATATTTCGCTGCACTATCTTTTGAAACTGAGACCTTTTGTACTGTGATGCTTTTAATTTAAATTCAACGAGGTATTTTTATAAAACGTCTCATTTAGAGTCGTTCTCTTGTACCTTGAACTATGATACAATGACGTAACAGCCCCCGAGCTTCACCTCTTCCGCATATCACATTTTGGGGTGTTACAATGGGTACTAGTTTGAATATTCCGATGACTTGTTTAATTATATTTCAATGGGATTAACTTTGGTGCATTCTGATAGAAAGGACTTGTTATATTCCGATAGACTAAGTTTTTAAAGTTTTACAAAGTTTTAGGTTTTAAGTGTTTTTTCTAAATAATCTTCTAGTTTAATTTTTAAACGCTTTAAATTCAATCAACGACATTTTAATACTTGCTTGTAGTTTAAATTAGATAACCAAACCAAACCATTCTCTTGTTCACCAAAAGACAATTGAGTCGCACTTCAGACTAGAAATCAATTCGAAGAGATCGAACGATAAACTTTTTATACTTGGTGTAAAAACCTTGTATTACATGCTTAGAGGGTCAACATAAAGTTGGTGAATTTACAGGTTTAGTAATAATTGGTTTGGACATACATCAATCATAGAAGTAACAATGCACAAAGCATTTTTACTAAAAGGTAGATTACATTTTCTGTTACTCGAAACTGAAGCTTAACCTAGTCCTCAACAGATGAGAACTTGGTGTCCTACAAAAAGACACCCAAACCCAGTTCCAACATGGTATACATCTGTTGTCCCGACCAAGGCACAGTGAGCATGAGTCACCCAGATGGGGATGGTCAATCCCAAATAGATCTATTTATAACATTCGGGCAATTACAATAATTTAACAGTTTCTATAATAGTCAATCGTAGTCAAGTTTATACAATTCCGTTATGTCCAATAACATAGTTGCATGTTTTCTCCCTAGTAGAGGAAAAGTTTATTAATAGTTTATATGGGGCTATAAACTCACCTGGGAGTTGGCAATATCTGTATAATACGAATATCCAAATAATGCTCACGCCATAAGCTATGCCTAATCAAATAGTACAATTTAATAGGTAATACAAGGAACGTATGTGTATGCTTATACAGATTTTTAATCAGTTTATTAATGCTACAGTATTTATCTGAATGACTGTAGTACAAGTATTAACAATATCCATTTAAACTTGTATTTAAGTTTCATATTTAAGTAAACATAAAATGTCTTATAATATTAGCTTATGTTAGTAGTACATGTATTAATAATAACCATTTAAACTTACAATTAAGTTTCATATTTAAGTAAACATAAAATGTTTTACTTATGGTATTAGTTTACGTCCGTAATACATGTATTAATAATAACCATTTAATCTTAACATTAAGTTTCATATTTAAGTAAACATAAAATATTTTACTTATAATATTAGTATACATACTTGCATTTAATTTATTTTACGTTCATATAATTTTATTTCCTAAAAGTATATGAGTACATGTATTAATAATACATATCCATATTGTTTATACGATTTATTTCATAAAACAAAATATAAATATTTTATTTTTGTAAAGTAAAAATATAAATATTTTATTTAACTTTAAAGTTCCCAAAAATTATTTAACATTTATAAAATAATTTATAAATTGCAAGTTTAAAATTTTACCACTTAAATCCTTTTAGTTTAGGATTTATTTAAGTTTTACCAAATTAAAATAAAATAGGGGTTAGGGTTTGTTAAAGTTTCGGATTGTTGCAAAACTAGTCCTTCCATATTTTATGTAAAGTAGAACTTTCGGATTTTATATATTTAGTACCTAGGGTTTGTAATACTTTTGGGTTATGGCAGTTTTAGTCCTCCTAGTTATAACTAGGTTTTATAACTTTCATATAATGGCAAAAGCAGTTCCTAAGGCTTCTTTATGTTTCGGCTTATTAAAAAAGTGGTCCTTAGGGTTATGAAATGACAAAAAAACTTTCAGAAACTTTCCAAAATGGTCCCTAGGGTTTAGTATGTCACGGACGGTATTTATTAAACCCTAGACTTTCGAATAATTACATTTTAAGTCCTTGTGTTTAATAGTTTATCAAAACAAGTTTCAATTGTCATGGTTATAGTCCTTAAGTTTCATAAATTGTCATTTTAGTCCAAAAGTTTTTATAAGTTACATTTTATTATAAAAACTTTTATTTAAATAATCCAAAACATTAAATGGGCTCATTAAATGGTCAAAAATACTATTGGGCTATTTAATGGGCCTAAATATATTCTTAAGTCCATTAAGGTATTAAGATTAGTTAAATGGGTTTATTGGGCTCATTTAGTCTTCGGCTAATGTTGCATTGGCTTGATTAGTCCATTAATACTACTTTTTCATTTTATGTAAGTAATAGTCTAGGTTTTCTCATAAGCTTATTATTAGCTTATCCATATTTAGTTATAAACCCTACTAAAAGATTAAAACATAAAATTTGTTTTATTTGGTGTATCAAATGAGATCTAGAAGTGTTTCATGTTTGCATGTAGGTTATAAACCCTAATGTGAGCTTATGACTCACGGCTATTTTATGTTTTAGCTTATTAAGATAAGTCAAGACTTGTTTTAAGATTGCATGTAATCATAAGAGTCCCAAAGTAAGATCTAAACTATGTTTAACCCTAAAAATCAATCACAAGTCCATGTATATACATATATAGCCCACGCCTATAATTTAATCTTGGTGTTTCCAAGATGAGATTTTGAGCTAGTTTTGTGTTTTATAATTATTTATATAGTCCCACATAATTATCTAGGTTTATTGCATGTTTCAAAGGTTACCATGAATCCAATAAAAACAACATATAGCCCACGGCTATATTGTTTTTCCCCAAATGGTCCCATAAGATCTTTATGCTTGTTTTATGTTTATGAGATTAAGTTAAGTTCTTAACACTAGATCTAGGTTTTTCATAGACATGCATGTACATTTAAAATCCATCCAAGGATATATATAGCCCACGGCTATATTTGTACACATAAAGTGTTTTAGTAATTTTTAGTAGTTAGTTATACATGTATAAATATATATTCCATTGTTTAAAATTTAGTACATAAATCATAGATGTCCATTTAATTATGTCGTGATCTTTAAGGTCATGGTTTTTCATGGTTTTGAGTTACACAAGTTTACTTATGAGATTTGTGATTATTAGTTAACCAAAATCCCAAAAGTGAGGTTTGTAACCCACAGCTATATTTAAATACATAAAATGAGTTATATGATTTTTAATCAAGTTTAAACATAGAATACTAGTCATAGGTTTCTTTATCAAAAGTTTTTAACCATGACTAATGGTATTCCAAAATATGCCGTGACCTTAGATGGTCATGGTTTTATCAAATATTGATTTTTAACAAGTTGTTATATGTGTTTATAGGTGGATGTTAATGCATGTAAGTAAAATGAAGAAAGCATAATGAGTAATACCTTTGTTGCTAAAGTTACCAAGGAAGATCTAGAGAACAAAGGAGATTAGGGATCTAATCTTGATGAAGATGAAAACCCTAACTATAAACCAAGCCGTGACCCTTAAAGATTCGGCTAGGGCTTGCTATATTGATTCCAAAGGTGGAGATACTAATAAATGATTAGTAGTTAAGATGAAGACAAAGATCTAGTGAAGTTAATGTATATTCCTGGTGGTATTCGTATGATTTGAGAGAGAAAGGAGATGAGAGCAAGAGATTTGATTTGCATGTGTGAGAATGAAGAGTGTGTGTGTTTTCGGCTTAAAGAAAAGAGAGAAGGGCAAGGAAAAAAGGCATGATTTCCTTGGTAAGAACCCTTGTGCCAAGTGTAGCCTCTTGTATTTCTAAAGCAACTCTTCTTCTTCCACATAGTGAGTGTGTGTGCCGTGTATGGCTAACCAAAAGAAAGGTGGGCTTGTTGTGGGCTTGTGTTGGGCTAGAACACATAGGGAAAGGATCTTAGGCTACTCCAAGATGTGTAGTATGTATATGATGTACACATATACATACACGGCTATGTATGCATGATGTGACATTGTTCTTAAATTTTGTTAAATATGTATACATAATTAGTTATACATTTCATTACTTGTTCTTCTAGTTTTCAAGTACATGATTTAAGTTATGTAGTTATTTACAACAAAGATGAATGTAAAAGTATAAGTACATAATGGACAAGTTCACACACATCTTATAGAAATATAACACATGAGTGGATGTTCTTAAAATAATTTGGTGAAATTTTATTACATTAAATCATGGTAAAATCATGGATTTTACACGAACACCTTTCGCTGCCTGGGCTCCTACCCACATAGTCTGAGAGAGAGAGAGTCTATACGCTCATGCACGACAGTGTATCCCAACTGGCCTATTGTCAACAGGCTGCGAATCTCCGTCATATCCTGCTCTTGGCGTGCGGCCAGAGCGGCTATCTTGGCTTAAACCGTATCAGCATGTCCCGTCCCGAAACCCTCGCTCACCTCAAAAATAGAGTCGGGAGCAGCCTCATACCTCCTCTTACGAGAAAGTAGAGACCCGAGAAAGTAGCCCTATGGTGATGACGGCGGTGCTAGAGATGGTAGGTCAGGAGTCACCTAGTCCTCCTCCACAGTGGTGGGGACCAATGTAGCTGAGGATGGAGCAGTGGGAGAATCATCAAGAAGTGCAGCTCCAATAGTCTGGTTGTCCTCTGAATTTGAGGCCGACAGCCATCCACAGTGTATGGATCGTGGTGACGGAGAGATAGCTGGAACGGGGGCTACCTCTGGTAAAATAGTCGGAGATACAACCGGTGGAGTCATGATACTCTGAAAATAGTAATATTTTAAATCTGAAGTAAGTATAAGCTTACAAACAAAATAATTTGGTACAAGTTTATAGTGTATACTCTTTTTAAACAACATCGTAATGTTTTAAAGGTTACGTTAATACTTATAACATTAATTAACCGGATTGTTAATAAACAATGCACACTTAGTTCACATAGAATATATATATATATATATATATATATATATATATATATATATATATATATATATATATATATATATATATATATATATATATATATATATATATATATATATATATATATATATATATATATATATATATATATATATATATATATATATATATATATATATATATATACACTAATAATTTTTTTTACCTTTTTAATTTTATTTAAAAATTTATTTGGTTCTTTATAACTGTTTCTCTGATACCATTCTCTATGACACCCCAAGTTGGGTCAATTGCAGCGGAAATAATGTTTGGAATGTCACAGGGGTGGATCGATAGCAAATAGTACATAGAGCATAGATAAGAGATTATCCAACATATATTACATGAATAGTGTACAAATTTATAAAAAGAAATTGTTTAAACATGATAAAAATAAATTGTTCATTTTTCCCCAAGTAGAAACCCCTGATGAGTCCTACAATGCAGACTACTATGATGCTTGAGTCCATGCACACACCACCTACTAGCTTCATTTTCTTGAGAAAAACATGCTTAGAGGGTCAACATAAAGTTGGTGAATTTACAGGTTTAATAAAATAAGTTTGGACATTAAATGATCATGATAGTAGCAATGCACAAAGCATTCATACTAAAGAGGTAATTAGATTCTCTATTGCTCAAAACTGAAGCTTAACTTTCCATAGTTCTCAACAGATGAGAACCCGGTGCCTTACAAAAAGGCTCCCAATCCCAGTTCCAACATGGTATACATCTATTGTCCCGACCAAGGCATAGTGAGCGCTACTCACCCAGATGGGGATCGTCAATCCCAAATAGATCTATTTATAACATTCGGGCAATTGCAATAATTTAGCAGTTTCTACAATAGGCAATCATAATCAAAGTTTATACAATCCAGTTTATGCCCAATAAAATAAGTTGCATGTTTTCTCCCCCATAGAGGAAAAGTTTATCAATATTTTGTGTGGGGCTGTAAATTCACCTTGGAGTTTGTAATGGCTTTGCAAATAAAAGAAATCCAAGTAATGCTCACGTCACAGTCTACTGCCTAATTAAGAGTACAGTCTCAATAAATAATACAAGAAAACGTATGTGCATGCTTATACAGTTTTTAACTAGTTTATTAATGCTATAGTGTTTATTTAAATGGCTGTAGTGCAAGTATTAATAACGTTCATTCAAACTTGTGAATAAATTACTTGTTTAAGTAGAAATGTTTTGCTTACAATTTTTGTATAAGTACACTTATATGTAATTTATATATATAGTTTATATAAATTATTTTATAAAATAAAATATAATTATTTTATTTAACTTAAAGTCCCCAAAAGTTTCCAACATTCACAAATACTTTATAAATCACAAGTTTAAGAAATTACAGTTTTAGTCCTTATGGTTTAGGTTTTATTTAAGTTTTACTATATAAAAATGGAATAAGGGTTTAGGGCTTGTTTAAGTTTCGGATAAGTGCAAAACTAGTCCCTCCCTATTTTTATTAAAGTAAAACTTTTGGATTTTACACTTTTGGTACCTAGGGCTTGTAACACTTTTGGGGTATGGCAGAACTAGTCCCTCTTGTTATAATTAGGTTTTATAAATTTCATTAAATGACGAAAACAGTCCCTAAGGCTTCTATATGTTTCGGCTTACTACAAAAATGGTCCTTAGGGTTATAAACTGACAAAAAAAATTTAGGAAATTTTCAAAAATAGTCCTTAGGGTTTAATATGTCACGGATGACATTTATTAAGCCCTAGACTTTTGGATATTTACCATATTAGTCCTTGTGCTTAATGGTTTATCAAAACAAGTTTCAAATGTCATGGTTTTAGTCCCTAAGTTTTATAAATTGTTATTTTTAGTCCAAAAGTTTTTATAAGTTATATTTTTGTTATAAAAACTTTATTAAATATCTGAAATATTAAATGGGCTCGTTAAATGGACCAAAAGAACTGATGGGATATCTAATGGGCCTAAACATATTTTTAAGTCCACTAATATAATAACATTAGTTAAATTGGCTTTCAAAACATTAAATGGGCTTAGTGGGCTCTTGAATATATACGGCTATATTGTATGGGCCTATTGGGCCTACTTAAGTTTTAGGCTATGGTTTCATAGGATTGATTAGTCTATTTATATTACTTAACAACTTTTCAGTGTATAAAATATATGTATTTTAACAAGCATAATATTGGTTTGATAAAATTAAGTCATGATCTCCAAAATAAGGAATAAAACTCATGGCAATATTTTAGTTAGTGTTTCAAATGAGATCTAAATTAGTTTCAAGTTGCATGCAAGTTATAAGCCCTAAAATGAGCTCATAACTCACGGCTAGATTTATTTATAGCATATGAAGATAAGTTTAACATGTTATATGGTTGTATGTAATTATAAAAGTCCCAATATGAGATCTAAGTTATATACAAGTCTAAAAATAAATAATAAGTCCACAAACATATATATATATATATAGCGCACGGCTATATTTTAAATCTTGGCATCCCAAGATGAGACTTAAGCTTGTCATGTGTTTATAATTATTTATAAATTCCAAACATAAATATCTAGATTTATTACATGTTTCCAAACTCATTATGAGTCCAAAAATGTGACATATAGCCCACGGCTATATTATTTTTCCCATGTGTTCTTATCATACGATTAATACTTATTACATGATTATTAAGCTAAGTTAAAGTCTTAACACAAGATCTAGGTCTACCATGAGCATGCATGTTCATTAGAAATCCATCCAATGATGTTTATAGCACACGGCTATATTTTTACACACAAGATGTTTTTATTATTTTTAGTAGTTCATTTTACATAAGTAAACACATATTCCAATCATTAAAACTTGTTACAGAAATCATTGATGTGTACATAAACAAGGCGTGACCTTTAAGGTCATGGTTTTCTAGTTTGTGAGTTACAAAATAATACCCATAAGATTTATGTTTATAGGTTTAACCAAACTCCCGAAAATAGGACTTATAGCCCACGGCTAATAATAAATCCATAAAAGGTTTTATATGATTTTTACCAAGTTTAAAAATATGTAAATAATCATAGGATTCTTCTCAAAAGTTTTTAGGCATGACTCTTGGTATTTCAAAAATATGCCGTGACCTATATGGTCATGGTTTCACCAAATCTTGCTTTTTAACAAGTTTATCATATGTGTTTATTAGGTGGATGATTATGCATGCAAGTAACATAAATGAAGAAAATATAATAAGTGATACCTTCTTGTTATTGTTACCAAGGAAAGATCAAAGGAAAAATGGATATTAGTGTTCTAATCTTGATGAAGATGCAACCCTAATAACAATCCAAGCCGTGACCTAGATAGGTTTGGCCGGGGTTAATATGGGTTGATATGATAATAAAATTGGTAAAGATACTACCAAATGATTAGTAGTAAAGATGAAGACAAGGATCTTGTGGATTAAATGTGTTTCTTGGATGTATATGGCTTCTAGCCGTATGATCTGAGAGAGAAAGAGATGAGAGAAAGTGATATTTGGTTTTGCATGTGAAGTGAGTGTGAGATGTGTGTTTTTCGGCTAAAAGAAGAGAGAGGGAGAGAATTAAATCTCCTTGGTAAGGCAATCTTTACCATGTGTTAAGTTTTCACCAAGACCAAGGCAACCCTTGCCCTTCTCTCTTTGTTGTCGTGTATTTATGATCAAAAGGGAGGCAAAAGGAGTTTGCCAAGTGTTTTGTGTATAAATATCAAAGCAATGAGTACATGTACGGTTCCTAGGAAAGTGTATGTATGCATGTTGTAGCATACACGGCTAGATCACATAAGGTTGTGATGTGTTTATATTTTGTCAAGTGTTTTGTTTAATTAAAAGTGTATGCATTTTATTTGTCCATGTTTTAATTACAAAGTAAATGTCATGTAATTATTTGTAAAAGCATATAAGTATGTAAGCATACTCAAAACATGTTCATATATATTATGGAAATATAGTACATGAGAAATGTTCTAGCATCATTGGGTAAACTTTTATTACATTTTATCATGGTAAAATCATGGATTTTACAATCGCTTCGAACATCGAAAGTATTTTGTTCTCAAACATAGCTTGATTTCCCTCAATACTTTTTTGGCTTTGCTCAATCTTGTTATTTTTCCCCTTGATCGTATTCTGAAAATCATTTTTCAATGTTGCCATTTGTTCTTGAAGATTATTTTGAAATGCTTTTAAATTTGCCTCATTAGTTTTGATATAGCTTGACAAATCATTTTGATTATTGGTTTGAAAACCTTGATTTTTTAGATTACCATGAAATCCATTTCCTTGATTAAAATTCCCTTGGTTACCACGGTTAAAATTATTCCCATTGTTTCCATTGTTGTATCTATTTTGAACCAGTGGAAACCCCGGTGGAGCAACATGATTTTGACGAGGATCTTGACCGTTAGGGCCATAAGTTCCCGTCGCCGCAAAAGCACTAGCTTGATCAAACCCCGTGGTTGAACAAGCATAATTTGGATGTGCTCCACCACATGATATACAAAAATTCTCAACCGCATTAATCGATCCATGAGCATTCTTCCTAATCTCATTCAAAATTGTGTCAATCTTAGAGTCCAATATAGCAATTTCGGTATTGGATGAATTCACACTGGAAACAACCGGTGTGTTTCGTGAATATTGCACTCTATACTTATTCTCCGTGATACCCCACGCGTCTCTCGGAGTTTTTCTTAAAAGATTACCACCCGCGGCGGCATCTAAAGAATCTTGTTCAACCATATTAAGTCCATTATAAAAACTATTTATTTGGTGTAACTCCGTGAAACCGTGGTGTGTACATTGTCTCAACAAATCCTTAAACCTTTCCCTAGCATCTCCAAACGATTCATGCACTTTTTGTTCAAATCTAGTTATTTCATTCTCAAAGTGAGTTGTTTTAGATGGTGGAAAGAAATAATTCATGAACTTAGATACTAGATCGTCCCATGTCAAAATCGAACCCGGTGGTTCCTTTTCATACCAACGCTAAGCGTTTCCCTCGAGTGAGTACGGAAAAAGCATGAGCTTAATCGCGTCATTCGGAACATCTCTAATATTGAGAGTCGAGGTGATACGAAGAAAATTCTAAATGTGAGAATGTGGGTTATCCGTCTCATTGCCTCAAAATTTGTCGGCACGAATGAGCGATAAAATACCCGTCTTAATCTCATAATGATCCACCAAAATAGATGGCACAACGATTGCTTCCCCGTACCCTTCGGTGGGTGCACGGAGCAATTCCTCCATTGTTCGGTTATCGGCCATATTAACAACAATAGGTGGAAGCTCGGGTTCCACTACTCGTTGTTGACGATTTCTATTTATACGAGGAATGTTTTCAAGCCTATCGTGATTAATCAAAAGTCGAGTAGAACGTAATTGCATAAACCAAAATGACGAGAATTTAGAGGGTTGAAGAAAAGAAAATAGATTAGAAGAATGGTGTTTTTATTTGGTATTGCTCAATCAAAGATTGATAAAAACAAGGAGTAAGGATAATTACTATGGAAGTAAACTACCCTCGGTCGACTTTGAAACGTAGGTGAAAACCAAAACGTCTCGAGGTTCAATAAGTAAACAACGACAAAAATAAGGTTTATTACTAATTGAGTTTGCAAACCAATAATCGGTCGTCCCTCTCATTATACGCACAAGCAAGCGGGGAAACGAGGTGGCATAAATCACTTAAAAACCTTTTTCCTTAGACGGCCTTTTATAGCTCGTCGCCTTATACCCACCTTATAGTTTGTATAAATCGATTTCAAACTTTTTATTAGTATTTATCTATTTTGCCTTTATTTTTTTGTTTTTGATTCGAATACAATAGCTAGGTGATGAAATCCCAACTAAGGTTTACGTTTTCACGCTTTTGGAAGTAGTAGAATTTATTGTTCTACATAATACAATATATTAATAACTAAAAAACACGAAAAACGATATATATATATACTATATGTAGAAAAATAACAAAACTCTCCGAGGACGGAAACGGTCTCCAAATCAACGATCAACAAATCGCAATCGAAAAAATCGTACACAATTTCCTCGGCAGCGGCGGCAAAATTTTTGATGTGTGAGAAAGTGTCGGTGTATTTTAATATAATATGTTATAGAGCAAATTAAGGAAATTACCTTTAGGAAAAACTGATAGTCCAAAATAAGCTAAAGACGGATTAATTAAACACGAGAGTGATTCCGGTTCGTTGTACACGAAGAAATTGTGAATTTGAGACTTTCATTTTGAATTGGACAATCGATTTAAATAGGTTTCGGTTTTTATCTAAATTAATCCTATAAATTTTAACCCAAAATAAATTTAAAGGAATAATATTAAACTATATATATATTTTTTTACTTTATATTGTAACAAAATTTATTTCAACAATATTAATTTAAACGAAATTAAATATTTTTTTTTTTAAAAAAAACTTTATTTATTTATTATACTTTTTTATTATAGGTTTATTTAATCTAAATATTTTTGCCAAAATAAAATAAACTTTTTATTATTAAAAGTAATTAGAATCTAATTAAACTTTATTTTTAAAACTAAAGTGTGAATAAAAGTAAACGTTTGTAAGTAATATACAACTTAATAATAAAACGTATATAATAAAATGAGCAGTTAGCTAAGATGGTTAAGGTGTTTGGCTGTTGACTGGGAGGTCTCGGGTTCGAACCACAGGAGTGACACTTTTTTTTAATATTATTATTTGAACAGTAAAATAAAATCAAACACCACAGTAGGATGTAAACAGTCAGCGATACAAGTTAACAAAAATACACATGATGAAAAATGCAAATAGTCTGAAACAAAGGATTGATATCTCATCTTTATAATAACAAATCAAATTAAGCATCTACAGCCAGACATTAAGCTTAGCAGATCCATATATAACAGTCTATTAAGTTATAAAAAACTAACATCAAAATGAGCAAAACCAATAAACTAAAAGATCTCAACAGACTAAATTAACTAAGCAGTTCCATTGAATCATAAACCATATACAGACTATTACCAGAACTAAGTATACCAACAGAATAATGAAAAAAAATAGTACACTAAACTTGCAGAAAATACAAATACCAGATACAATAATCAACAGTTACAGTGAATCAAACTGCAATAAGGAACAATTTAAGCAGCAAATGAAACTTATAAAAACATGTAAGCCCCAATCATATTAGTAGACACACTAAAATCAGTGTGACAATTAACTAAAACTCATCAATATTTCAAACTAATCAGTAAGATTTCGATATCAGCAGAATTTTATAAACATCCTCACAAATGCCTTTATCACAAATTCAATAACCTAAGTTTTCTAAATCAGTAAAGTTGAAAACCAGATTCAAAAACTAATCATCTAAACAATAAACTGATGCAATGACACATAATCGATAACAAGATCTAAATCAACAAATACAAACTATAAATCAATAACAACTAGTATTGACCAATCTGAAACATTTTAAATCTCCATCTCATATTAGTGACCTTATATTAAAATCCAGCATTCAGATTCAATTCAGAAATCATACAAACTCATATCAGCTTATCAGATCAAAGAAAATCCTCAAATACATTATACAAACAGATTAAACTAAAAAGTTGAGTAATATTAAACTAGTGCTTAACCATTAAAGAGAATCCTTTGATGACGAAGAACGGTGCTGAACCGTCTTATCTAAATCGACACCCAAACACCACCATTAAGGACCACCATTTAACTCGAACCAAAAATAACTCGAACAATGAACAAGATTTCGATCCACAATCACGAACCACGAACCATGTCACATGCTTATTATTTATCTAGTAGGGATAAATGTTTTTCCCTATTCCACTCTTATAATTCAAATAAGCTATTGAATTAGCTTATATAATTGTTTCTCAGTTATAACATCAAGTTGTATATTTAGAAAATGTGAATAAATAATAACAGTAAACATAAAAACGTGATATTAAAAAGAGAGACAATCAAACTTCAAATCAACTTTTATTAAATCAAAACATCATTACAACATTTATAAAAAAATTTACAGATTCTAAATACAATCTAACATTATAACAATAAAAATGAAAAAGGGATCTAAAATCACAAGATAAATGGGTGTTTATATAGGTGAACCGAGAGGGTGTTGGGTTGGGGATTTGTTGACGAAGAAACAATCTTGACCCTTCAATCAGCACCTCTATCTTCACTTCCCATTCTGTTTTGATCCAAAGGCTGTAATCAGCCCTTGTACACACGGATTGCCACCGTGGCACAAGGTTGTGCTAGTTGTGTTAGTTTGGTGATGATTTAGAAAATAATGATTGAGTCAATGATTGGTATTCATAAAATCAACCAATTAGGGATGGGGAGTGACGAATCCAATTGCCACCCTGGCACTTGGTGGTTGGCATCTTTCTTCCTATATTATTGGGAGTTAATAAGGGCGCGTGGAGGCCAATTGATCATGATTTGACAACCCCCAATAGCTAGGGTTCATAACCTGCTTGTTCTTCGCTTTTTTGCTTCTTTCTCTCACTCGAGTCTTTTTCTTTTGTTTATTTACTTGTATTTTGACCGAGCCTTGTTTGACCCCCAAACTGATATATCACTTTTCCACCGTATGTATTTGTTTCATGGGCTTGATATAAACTGGACCCATCAGTCTAATCATCGCAACATTTATTCTTTCTTTATTTGGTAATGGACCTTGATGGACCCAAGTTTGTATAACATTTCAATACGTTCCATATTTTGGACTCTTATTTGGGCTTTGACCCAATAAGTTCCAAACTTTCATAATTGGGCTTCTAGGCCCATTAAACTCATATGGGACCCACTTGGACAAAATCCTTTATATACTTGAATCCCCGAATAAAAATGATTTGTCTTTTGGCCTTTTGATATTTCTTCAATCACCGTGTCGGTTTTACCGGTTTTTATGATCTTGGTACCTACACACATGAAACAAGAAAACATGCATATACAATACAAAATTCATATGTTTTATGCATTTATTGTCCATTTTGTGATATAAATGATATGAGTAATTATACTCATATCATCAAGCCTTGAGGATTTTTGGGCCATTGATTGATCACATCTCCCTGATAAGAAAATAATCAAGTAGAAGTGAGGTCTTGGTTTGGGAAAGCTTAACTGTGGGGATAAAACACAGGGAAGAAATCTGCTTCCTTTTCATTTTTTATATATAATCTGTTGTCACCTTCTTTGTTTATTCTTAGTAGGTTTTAACCTTTCTTCCTTTTTTATCTATCAAAAATTTATGCTAAGTGTGATTGTTGCCTGCTGATATGTGGTGATGTTTCATGCATAAAATCTGCTTCTTAGTTCATGATAATTTTGATGTGATGCTTGTTTAAGGTCTTCTTGGTTTAAAAAACGTATTTGCTTTGTTAAATATCTGAAATCAGTTTTAAAGTGGTGTTTGGGATTGCATGCTTTCTGAGTTATAATAGAAACAAAGTAGGATTTAAGGTCAGTTTGTGTTTGTATCTTATATTGGAATGGTTTTATGTTGAAATCTTCTTAACTTGGGAACTAAAATACCAAATCTGAATCTTTGACTAAACAAGGTTATTCTAGGGTATTTTGAGTTAAAATTGGTCACCTAGTAACTATGGGATAGATCTAGGGTTTTGAATTGAAAAACTTGAGATTTAACTACTAGATAACCTGTTATGTGGCTTTGAAATTCATCATTTGGTCATCTGCATCATAACTTGTTTAATCTGCTTAACCCTTCACATCAGTAAACTCACATAGGCTTTATACTAGTTCTAATCATGAACCAATGCATGAATCTTGTGTATGTAGGCTGGATTAAGTTAGTAACTGTTGTTGTTTACTTTTGGTAGAGTTTCGTTGGCTTTTTCTTGCTTAAACAGTTGGTTAAACCACCAGACATGGCTTATTTGCATATCTGTGACTATTTTGCTTAAAATGTATCAATTGGCTAAGTGGTTTGTTAATTTCTTGCTTGATCGTGACTCACTACAACTCACTAGTTGTAGGGGTGCCTTGTTTGTCCAAAAACACCAAGTAAATCTCTCTCAAAATCATAATCATTGAATCAAGGAGTGGGAACTCGTTTCCTACTGTTGCTTGCCGCTGATAGTGTTAATTATTGAACAACTTATCAATAAGCTATTTTAGCTTATTTCTCTGAGCAACAACTTTACTTTTGTGATAGATCTTAGTATTTTCACCTAATTATCTTATCTGGTAGCTTGTAGCTTTTGGTTTTAAGATTTCACTAGAAAACAAACTACTTTGTCTTTTCCAAAAAGTGCTTATTCGTTATTCCAGCTTATTTAGTGTTCTTATTGAAAATATTTTTGATTATTTAGCTTAATTAATTCATATAAAAACGTTTGCAACTTGAATCAGCTCTTGAATCAGCCTAGAACTCAAAAATGACTATTTTGTCATTTTCTGTAGAGAGCTTTGGCTTATTTCAGGCTTATTTATTAAGCTTATTCAATTTTTCTTTTTGAAAACAGCTTCATAATCACAAGAGAAGGATGTGTGTCAATTTTCAGCTTATGGCTTAATGGGCCAAAGAGCCCATTAAGAATAAGCTGAGTGTTTGATAAGCTGTGATAAGCTTACTTTCAGATTTTGGGCCTTTAGAGTTTTTTGTTTAAAATCCAATTTTAAGCTAGACTGGAACTTTTCAGCTTATTTGATTAACGTTTTGCTTATTGGGCCAAAAACCCCATTAAGCTTGGACTGTTTTCACTTTTGGCCCATTTGAAGGCCCAATAAGGGTATTTTGGTCATTTCACTTTCATTTATGGTTTCATTATGTTAAAATAAGTTAGTTTGCAAGTTTTTAGAATTTTTTTATAAATTTTCAATTTTTAATATTTAATTTTAATTTTTAATCATTTTAAATAGTTTTAACTACTTTTAAATTTTGTAAAAATAATTTTTAGTTTAATTAAGTTATTTTGGAGTATTACAAATTGAAAAATCTTTATTTGGGCTTTTTATTAATTTAATTGATTTTAGGGCTTTAATTAGCATTAAAAATTAATTATTAATTATATAAAAGGTTGAAAAAGTTTTGATTATTTGTAAACTCAAATTGCATTTTTAGGAATTTATTGTGATTTTCTATGAATTTTTAGAGTAATTTTTAAATTTCGTCACGTTTTTACGTTTTACGTCTTATCATTCGTCGTAGTTTAATTTTAATCGTAACCGTCATCATTTTCTCTTTTCTTTCTTATCATTAATATTAATCTCAATTACCATCAAATTTAACACACACATTAAGCTTCCTCGAGAACGAACTTACAAAAGGTTCATAAGCACTTGATTTTCCTAAATCGTTTGTTTATATACTCACCACATTTACGCTCTTTTTCCTAAAAGATGTAATTTATACCACATCATGTCCCAACCGGCCACTCAGCAGCAGTAGAGTTAGCACAAGGGTAACGGTCAGACCCAAGACCGTTTTGTTTCGGATTGGCGTTGCGATAATGACATTTATCGTAGCAACGCTAACAACTCCAACATCAGCAGGTCCCTATCTTACTCATTTCTTATGTCACATGCTTTATGATTCTTAATTCTAACACTTCAACATCTACTACCAGGAATCATGGCAACGGAAGGGAGCAGGACCGTAGAGATTCACAGCCGAACCGTGCAGCGATAGCTGGTATTATATCTTACGACTTTCTGCATTGTCTTGTTTGTACCCAGCCAACAAGGAAGGGAGCAGGACCGTAGAGGTTCACGTATACTTTTCTAAACAAGCTCCCAGCCAGCAAGGGCACTTGTTGGAGGGTATACTCACCCTCTCTTCACTACGTGCAACCGTAGACACCCAGGGTCGTGTCGCCGTGTTAGCGATGCTTGCTTCAACTGTCGTCAGCCCCATCGCATGAAGGACTGTCGAAAGGGTAAGATAGTGGGTACTTCTGGACATGCCGACTCCAAGCCACCTCCTATTACTGGATACGTGTACACGACCTCGCGTGATCAAGCCAACAAGTCAACTGGTACCATCACTGGAATCTTGTATATGTATGGTCAACTTGCATGCGTATTATTTGACACGGGTGCTACTCATTCGGTCATCTCTACTGTTTATGCCAAGAATGTTAGGATATCCCCTATGCCATTAGAAAATGTCTTAAACATTTCCACCCCCTTAAGAGACTATGTTCGCATAACACATAGGTACAAGGGTCTTCCCCTCAAGTTTGACGATGAAATTCGTCCAGATGACGCACTTCCATTGGACATGTGCTATTTTGACATGATATTAGGCATGGACTGGCTATCCAAACATCACGCCACCATTGACTGCCATTCATATCGGGTCATCTTCGGTGATGTAAACGCACCAGAGTACATTCACAACTGTTTTATACCCGGAAGGTCAGTAAAAATAATTTTAACCTTACAAGCAAGTGCATTACTGTCACATGGTTGCGAGGGCTACTTAGCTACTGTTCATGATATGGCGGTTGAATCTCCATCTATCTAGAATAAGCCGATCGTGTCAGAATTTCCAGACGTGTTTCTAGAAGAAATTCCGGGCATACCACCTGCTCGTGAAGTACAGTTTAATATTGAGCTCATCCCAGGAGCTTAGCTAATTTCCAAGGCTCCTTATTGCATGGCTCCCATAGAGCATAAGGAGTTAAAGGAACAAATGCAGGAACTTTTGGAACGAGGTTTCATCCGACGTAGTACATATACATGGGGTGCACAAGTCTTATTCGTAAAGAAGATGGACGACAATATGCGTCTCTGCATTGATTATTGTGAGCTAATAAGATCATCATCATGAATCGATATCCTTTGCCACGCATTGATGATCTGTTTGACCAACTCCAGTAGGCCAAACATTTCTCCAAGATTGATCTGAGGTCGGGTTATCATCAGTTACGGGATAAAGAGCAGGTGTAAAACCCGTATTTAAATCGAGAATATAAATACGTGGTTTATTATTAATACGTGGTTTATTATTAATACGTGGATTATTATTAATACGCGGTTTATATTAATACGCGGGTTATATTGTTATATAAATACATAGAAGTTATCAACGGAACAACGCGAGTATAATACAAGTTTTAAAAAAAAAAATATATATATAAAATATAGGGGGCCGGTTTTGAAAACAAAGAAAAGAAAAAAAAAGGGATTTTGGGCCTTAGCCCATAATTGGCTACACAAAACCAAACGGAGGATACTTTTTCCCTTAATCAGTAAACAAAAAAAAATATAGAAATTAGGGTTGCTTATTGGCCGCCGGGAAGAAGAGAGAAAAAAAAGGGGGGTTCCGGTTTTTCATCCTTAACCACAAGGTAATCTTAGCTCTCTTCCATTCTTTCATAATCATGTGTCTCGGGGGTGTTTGTTCTCTACAGCCGCTACAAAAAAAAAGGGAAACCCGAGACCTAGAGTCTCGGGGGTGTTTGGTTGTGACCAGCCGCGACCACCAAAACTTGGTGGTTGCTGTGTTCAGCCGGCCGCCGCCCAGAAAACCCATCAAGGGGTGTTTGGTTCGTAGAACAGTGGAAACAGGGGTGTGTTGCTGCACGACCCAGCCGAGACCACAGCAGGTGTCGGTGGTTCTTTTCTTGCCAAGACCCGAGCCACATATCATAAGAGTGCGTTTGGTTGTAAAACAAAACAAGCGGGGGGAAACTGTGTTTAAGAGCAGTGGGAACTAGGTACTTAGGCAGTGGGAAAAATGGACAGAAAATCAAAGTATTTTGTAAACATTAGCGACAGTTTAGCGACAGATTTTTCTGTCGCAAAACTGTTAGAATTATGCAGTTTTTTTTAAAAGCAGCATTAGCGACAGTTTTCTTTAGTGACACAGAAATTCTGTCACTAATTATTTGCGGACAGAATTTTGTATATTATGTTGGTTCGGTTAGTGCGTCCGAGATGGGCTCGGTAGGCTCGGGACATGTTTATAAATAATAAAATAAATATTTTTATATTATACCTTTTTAAATTAAATTGTTTTATAAATATTTTATATATTTTTCAAGTGTATTAAATTAAATAAATTCCTAAATATTTAAAAGGGTATATTATTAGAAAACGAATTAAACAATTTAAGAACTTTCTAAATTAAGAAACCTCTATTTTAGCGGGATACTTACTATAAAAATACTTATCGCCAGATATACGTTATACGTAGCTATTAGTAGAACGTTAATACGTTAAAAGGAATTACTATAAGACCGGATTTAGCCGTTAATATGCGTATGGAATTTCAGAAATAAATAAATAAGAAACCAATAAGATCAGTAAAATTTAATAACGGATAACTGTTAACTTATTTCGCGTCCTTTATTTATGTAGCACGCGTGAAGCCCGAGTAGTATTCGTTCAGTCTTCCATTCAGTCAGTTACTGGACTAGAGGTACGGATTTTCCGTCCTTTCAGTAAGGACTTCCTTTATATGCATGATTAGGATTTCCCATCTTCAGCCGAATGTTTCCCCAGTATATGTTTAAATTTATCAGTAATCATGTTAATAACTAAATAGAATTGCCTGAGCGTTATATACAAGCACGACCAGTTTATGTACTAGTTACGGAGGTACCGTAACCACGACACTAGAGGCACCGGTGTCGTGACTCACATGCAGGAGAGTGATATCTTGCATCGTCCCACTCATGTTCAGTTTGGCCATTTTTATATGTATGTTTTAGTGGGGCGTATGGATGCATCCTAGGCTTATATGTGTTACAAGTTATCAGGGTGAATGTGGTGTGTGCTCTACATCCTTCACATTGGAGTTGATCCCTCCACCCAGCACAGTTATTTAGAGGTCACCCCTCTACAGCATGACGAGGTCACCCCTCCAGTTATTCATGCACGGTTGTTACAGCACGTGACCTATATAAGCTCTGGAAAATAAAATACAGTAAATGCATGTTTTCAGAATTTAGAGTTACATTTCAGTATCAGTTTATATGAACCAGGTCTTACAGATTTTATGCAAGGTTATACCACATGTTACATATCAGTCTTATAGCTTCATCGTTGACTTCTATTTCATTACCTTTCAGTACATTGTTATCATGCTATATCCGTCCACTGAGTGTTATGCTCAGCCGTAGTTTCCTTTCATGTTTCCAAACGGCAGGTACACAGGGACGATCTTAGGACTTCTAAGAGAGTACGTGCATTTGGATGGGAGCTTTCCATACTCCTTTATTTTATGCATACCTTACGTTACTATACTTTGGTTGTTTGGACACTGTTTCGTCCTTTTCCTTTCTGTACTTAATCTTTATATTTTTTGGGCTTGTTGGACTACCGATGTTTGATTCCGGTATTTCCGTTTGGTCAGTTAATGTTTAATACATTGCCTTGCATGCTTTGATGACACGCCATAAATACACGTAACGGTCCATTTATCCAAGTGGGGTGTTACAATTATGGTATCAGAGCGCAAGGTTCGACCTGTAGGCTCTAAAACTTGACCTGTGACTAGTGGGTAGTCACCAAGAACTTCTTGTATTTTGGCGTCGTTATTTTCCATGCTACTCATGAATTTTATCAGTCGGATTTTCAAATTTTGATTAAGTAAACGGTTGGTACAGGACTGGCCATACTTAATCGCATGTGCTTTTCAAGAACATTTCGTTTTGGTGAACTGACCATATGCGTTCACCCTTGCCCGCTTAAGTTTTGTATGGATGAACTGACCATAGGCGTTCATCCTTACTCATGTCAGATTTATGTTTCAGAAATTGTCATTTTGTGAACTGACCCTAGGCGTTCACCAGTATTCATGTCATGTTTTGTTAGCTATACCTTCATGAATTACACTAAGCATATTCAGATTTATTACTTCAGGTTCTTACGTTTCTGTCGATTTATCCTCTTTTATTTCAGATGCCACCCAGACGCGACACCGAGAATGATCCTAACGCAGCTGCCATTGCTGCTGCTGTTCAGGCTGCTATACAGGCCATGTTACCCCAAATTCGTGATGAGATCCGAGCTGAGTATCAAAATGGACCTCAGCAGAATAACAACCCTCCTGCTCCACCACCTGCCACTTTACCCGCTTGGCTGGATCTGTTCAACAAGCAGAAGCCCCGACTGTTTGAGGAGACTGTAGCTCCAACTGATGCAGAAGACTGGATCTACCATATAGAGAAATTTTTTGGAGCTATGGGTTGTGGTGATGTTTTCAAAGTTAGGCTTGCAGTTTCCAAGCTGGAGGGTCCTGCTTTACATTGGTGGAGGTCTCAGAAACTGTCCAATGGGGGAGATGCTTGGGAGCTTGCATTGACCTGGGCACGTTTCAAGACGATGTTCTATGACCAGTTTTTCCCGCATGCGGAGCAAGCTAAGATGAAGAGGGACTTTCACGTTATTCGTCAGAATAATGGCGAGAACAGTATAGAGTTCATGCACCGATACCTCAGGATGGCTGGATTCTTAGGGGAGGCTGCGGGTACCGTAGAGGAGCAAGTGAAGCAATTTCGCTGGGCTCTTCACACTAGGACTGCAGATAGATTGATGAGTGCCACATTCACTAATGTGTCACAAGTAGCTAATGCAGCTCGGGACATCGAGATGCTTTTTGAGAGGGACGAGCTCGAGAATTTAGAGCGCCCGGAGAAGAGGTACATCTCACCCAACAGACTTAAACAATTTAGCCAGTATTGCTTGGAAACTTATATGTTATTAAAATCTTACAGACACAGAGGAGGAGACCGATCCCAATCGGCTACTCCGCATCAGAATTACAGGAACCACGGTCAGTCATATGACCGTAATCGGTCAGATAGGAGGAACGGCGGTGATAATTACCGCGGCAGCTCCAACTCCTCTGGCAGCTACAGGTGAGCCTTTAAGCTCCAAGAATACTAAACTATCGTGTAAAACAGATCCTAAATTTATTTGTAAATTCCAACAGAGATGCTGGACAGGGCGTGACCAAAACAACAGGGGTCAACAGGTTGCCCGACCGGCAAATTCTGGTAATTTTAAAATTCAGTCAGTCAGCGTTATTTCAGTTAAGTTAACAGAATCATGACACGTATATATCATCGTAAATCAGGTTCTCAGCAAACCAGAGCTACTTCCACCGGGTATACATATCCCACTTGCATCACGTGTGGGAAGAAACACTCGGGACCTTGTCGTCGTGGTTCGGGTAATTGCTACAAGTGTGGTCAGTCGGGCCATTTGAAGAGGGATTGCAAGAGCGGGGATGCTGCCGGTACCTCAGGCCAGATTCCTCAGATTTTACCTCCCCCACCACCGATACCACCAACTACTGGTCGTGTCTACACTACTACCCGTGAACAAGCAAATAAGACCGCAGGTACCATTACTGGCATTTTGTTTATACACGGACAGTCTGCATGCGTGCTTTTCGATACCGACGCCACGCACTCGGTTATATCTACTTCATATGCTGTTAGAATAAACATGACCCCTACGCCACTAGACAGTGCACTTACTATATCTACCCCCATGCGAGACTCTGTACTCATTACCCAAGTATATAAGGATCTCCCTCTTGAGTTTGATGATAAAATCCGTCCAGTCAGTGCTCTTCCTTTGGATATGTGTGATTTTGATATTATTCTGGGTATGGATTAGTTATCGGCTCATCATGCCACCATAGATTGCCATGCTCACCAGGTCATCTTTGGTGATGTCCAGACACCAGAGTATATTCACCGAGGCTTCCTACCAGGAAAACATGTTCAGATCATTTCAGCTTTACAGGCTCGTACCTTACTATATCATGGTTGCGAGGGCTTCCTAGCCACAGTTCATGACACGACTTCGGAGACACCTTCGATTCATGATCAGCCAGTTGTGTCAGATTTTCCAGATGTCTTTCCCGAGGAACTTCCGGGTTTACCTCCCATGCGAGAGGTAGAATTTGGCATCGACCTCATTCCAGGTGCGGAACCAGTATCTAAAGCTCCTTACCGTATGGCTCCTGTAGAGCTTAAGGAACTGAAGGATCAACTTCAGGAACTTCTCGAAAGGGGTTTCATTCGTCCCAGCGTATCACCATGGGGCGCTCCAGTTTTGTTTGTCAAGAAGAAGGATGGTAGTATGCGTTTGTGTATTGACTACCGTGAGTTGAATAAGCTCACTATTCGTAACCGTTATCCACTTCCTCGTATTGACGATTTATTCGATCAGCTTCAGGGTGCCAAGCACTTCTCAAAAATCGATCTACGATCAGGCTACCATCAGCTGCGTGTAAAAGAGCAGGATATATCTAAAACTGCTTTTCGCACGAGGTACGGTCATTACGAGTTTGTCGTTATGCCATTCGGTCTCACGAATGCGCCCGCAGTATTTATGGACTTAATGAACAGAGTCTTCCACGAATTTTTAGACAAGTTTGTGATCGTATTCATCGATGATATCCTCATTTTCTCCAAATCCAAAGAGGAACATGAGAACCATCTCCGTACAGTTTTGCAGATTCTCAGACGAGAAAAACTATACGCTAAATTTTCGAAGTGCGAGTTTTGGCTGAATACAGTGGCGTTTCTAGGCCATATTGTTTCCGCAGAAGGAATAACTATGGATCCTGCAAAGGTGGAGGCTATCACCAAATGGCCAAGACCGACATCTGTCACAGAGATACGTAGTTTTCTTGGGTTGGCGGGTTATTACCGCAGATTTGTGGAAAACTTCTCACGTTTGGCGTTACCATTGACCCAACTTATGCGAAAGGGTGAGAAGTTTATATGGACCGAGGAGAGAGAAAAGAGTTTTGAGGAACTCAAGCATCGATTGATCTCAGCACCGATACTTACTCTTCCATCCGGTACAGGCGGTTATCAGATTTACAGTGACGCATCAGGAAAGGGCTTAGGTTGTGTTCTTATGCAGCATGGGAAAGTCATTGCTTATGCTTCGCGCCAACTGAAGCCGTATGAGAAAAATTACCCTACTCATGATCTAGATCTCGCAGCAGTCGTTTTCGCCCTTAAGATCTGGAGGCATTATTTATACGGTGAGTCGTGTGATATCTTCACCGATCACAAAAGTCTCAAGTATATATTTACACAGCGAGAGCTAAACATGAGACAGAGGCGATGGTTAGAACTACTGAAAGACTACGACACTAATATCCAGTATCACCCAGGTAAAGCGAATGTAGTGGCAGATGCCCTTAGCAGAAAGTCGGGTATGGTAAATGGCATCAAAGTTCAGGAAGAAATTATTCAGGACTTAGAGCGTTACGATATTGAACTCTTAGTACGCGGTCAAAGAGGATACTGGGCTAGTTTGAGGGTAGAACCATATTTGCTCTCTAGGATTAAAGCCGCACAAGAGGATGATGGTGAAATCTGGGCGATTATCTAGAACATTGACCGGCAGACCGAATTTCGCATCGATGACGATGGTATCGTATGGCAGGGTACCAAACTCTGCGTTCCAGAAGACCCTGCTCTCAGAGAAGCCTTAATGACTGAGGCTCACAGCTCTCCGTTCTCTATCCATCCGGGTTCCACCAAAACGTACCACGATCTTAAGCAGCATTTCTGGTGGAGCGGTATGAAACAGGATGTTGCAACATTTGTGTCTAAATGCTTAACCTGTCAGCAGGTTAAGATAGAGCACCAGCGTTCCAGTGGTCTTCTCCAGCCATTAGATATTCCAATGTGGAAATGGGACAAGATCTCTATGGATTTTGTTACCGGACTACCACAGACTCAGCGGAGACATGATGCAATCTGGGTAGTTGTCGATCGTTTGACCAAGTCAGCACATTTCATTCCTATTCGCAAAGATTTCGCAGTCAGTAAATTAGCGAAACTATTCACCGAGGAGATCGTACGATTACACGGTACACCTTCGGAAATTATATCAGATAGGGATCCCCGTTTCACTTCTCATTTCTGGGGAGGTTTGCATAAAACTTGGGGAACTAGGCTCAAGCTCAGCACAGCTTTCCATCCACAGACGGACGGTCAGTCAGAGCGTACCATCCAGACCTTGGAGGACATGCTACGTGCCTGTGCATTAGAATGGACAGGACATTGGGATGACTATATTTGCTTGGTCGAGTTTGCCTACAACAACAGTTGGCATGCTAGTATCAAGCGTGCTCCATTCGAGATGTTATACGACAGAATATGCCGTGCTCCTATTTGTTGGGATCAGGTGGGAGAACGTTTGATTGAAGGACCTGAACTGATAGAACTGGCCAATGAAAAGGTCGCCATCGCTAGGGCAAAGCTGCAAGAAGCGCGTACTCGCCATAAGAGTTACGCCGACAAGCATCGCAGAGATCTATCTTTTCAGACTGGGGATCGTGTGTTCCTCAAAGTATCACCCGCACGCGGTGTCAGACGTTTTGGCCTCAAAGGCAAACTTAGCCCTCGTTACATCAGACCGTTCGAAATCCTTGAACGTATTGGTGAAGTGTCATATCGATTGGCGTACCGCCTCAGCTTTCACACGTCCACAACGTGTTTCATGTATCACTACTCAGGGGGTACAACTATCATGAGCTTCACAAAGTAAATTATCCACTCGATCAAATTCGGGAGGATTTATCCTATATTGAGGAACCCGAAGCAGTTTTAGATCGCCAGGATCGAGTTATGAGAAGGAAGACCATTCCTTTCGTCAAAATCCTGTGGAGGAACCATACCGAGCGGGAGGCCACTTGGGAAACAGAGGAGTCTATACGGACTTCTTATCCTCACGTTCAGTTTTGATTCGGGTATGTCTTTTCAGCTTTTATGTCGTTCAGTTATTAGCATTTCATCTTTTACTTCAGTCAGCTTAAATACCTTGTAATTCGGGGACGAATTTCTCTTTTAGAGGTGAAGAATTGTAAAACCCAGTACGGCCGTATTTTAATTCGGGGACGAATTATTCCTTTTAGAGGGGAAGAATTGTAAAACCCGTATTTAAATCGAGAATATAAATACGTGGTTTATTATTAATACGTGGTTTATTATTAATACGTGGATTATTATTAATACGCGGTTTATATTAATACGCGGGTTATATTATATAAATACATAGAAGTTATCAACGGAACAACGCGAGTATAATACAAGTTTTAAAAAAAAAAATATAAAATATAGGGGGCCGGTTTTGAAAACAAAGAAAAGAAAAAAAAAAGGGATTTTGGGCCTTAGCCCATAATTGGCTACACAAAACCAAACGGAGGATACTTTTTCCCATAATCAGTAAACAAAAAAATATAGAAATTAGGGTTGCTTATTGGCCGCCGGGAAGAAGAGAGAAAAAAAAGGGGGGTTCCGATTTTTCATCCTTAACCACAAGGTAATCTTAGCTCTCTTCCATTCTTTCATAATCATGTGTCTCGGGGGTGTTTGTTCTCTACAGCCGCAACAAAAAAAAAAAAAAAAAAGGGAAACCCAAGACCTAGAGTCTCGGGGGTGTTTGGTTGTGACCAGCCGCGACCACCAAAACTTGGTGGTGGCTGTGTTCAGCCGGCCGCCGCCCAGAAAACCCATCAAGGGGTGTTTGGTTCGTAGAACAGTGGAAACAGGGGTGTGTTGCTGCACGACCCAGCCGAGACCACAGCAGGTCTCGGTGGTTCTTTTCTTGCCAAGACCCGAGCCACATATCATAAGGGTGCGTTTGGTTGTAAAACAAAACAAGCGGGGGGAAACTGTGTTTAAGAGCAGTGGGAACTAGGTACTTAGGCAGTGGGAAAAATGGACAGAAAATCAAAGTATTTTGTAAACATTAGCGACAGTTTAGCGACAGATTTTTCTGTCGCAAAACTGTTAGAATTATGCAGTTTTTTTTAAAAGCAGCTTTAGCGACAGTTTTCTTTAGTGACACAGAAATTCTGTCACTAATTATTTGCGGACAGAATTTTGTATATTATGTTGGTTCGGTTAGTGCGACCGAGATGGGCTCGGTAGGCTCGGGACATGTTTATAAATAATAAAATAAATATTTTTAAATTATACCTTTTTAAATTAAATTGTTTTATAAATATTTTATATATTTTTCAAGTGTATTAAATTAAATAAATTCCTAAATATTTAAAAGGGTATATTATTAGAAAACGAATTAAACAATTTAAGAACTTTCTAAATTAAGAAACCTCTATTTTAGCGGGATACTTACTATAAAAATACTTATCGCCAGATATACGTTATACGTAGCTATTAGTAGAACGTTAATACGTTAAAAGGAATTACTATAAGACCGGATTTAGCCGTTAATATGCGTATGGAATTTCAGAAATAAATAAATAAGAAACCAATAAGATCAGTAAAATTTAATAACGGATAACTGTTAACTTATTTCGCGTCCTTTATTTATGTAGCACGCGTGAAGCCCGAGTAGTATTCGTTCAGTCTTCCATTCAGTCAGTTACTGGACTAGAGGTACGGATTTTCCGTCCTTTCAGTAAGGACTTCCTTTATATGCATGATTAGGATTTCCCATCTTCAGCCGAATGTTTCCCCAGTATATGTTTAAATTTATCAGTAATCATGTTAATAACTAAATAGAATTGCCTGAGCGTTATATACAAGCACGACCAGTTTATGTACTAGTTACGGAGGTACCGTAACCACGACACTAGAGGCACCGGTGTCGTGACTCACATGCAGGAGAGTGATATCCTGCATCGTCCCACTCATGTTCAGTTTGGCCATTTTTATATGTATGTTTTAGTGGGGCGTATGGATGCATCCTAGGCTTATATGTGTTACAAGTTATCAGGGTGAATGTGGTGTGTGCTCTACATCCTTCACATTGGAGCTGATCCCTCCACCCAGCACAGTTATTTAGAGGTCACCCCTCTACAGCATGACGAGGTCACCCCTCCAGTTATTCATGCACGGTTGTTACAGCACGTGACCTATATAAGCTCTGGCAAATAAAATACAGTAAATGCATGTTTTCAGAATTTAGAGTTACATTTCAGTATCAGTTTATATGAACCAGGTCTTACAGATTTTATGCAAGGTTATACCACATGTTACATATCAGTCTTATAGCTTCATCGTTGACTTCTATTTCATTACCTTTCAGTACATTCTTATCATGTTATATCCGTCCACTGAGTGTTATGCTCAGCCGTAGTTTCCTTTCATGTTTCCAAACGGTAGGTACACAGGGACGATCTTAGGACTTCTAAGAGAGTACGTGCATTTGGATGGGAGCTTTCCAGACTCCTTTATTTTATGCATACCTTACGTTACTATACTTTGGTTGTTTGGACACTGTTTCGTCCTTTTCCTTTCTGTACTTAATCTTTATATTTTTTTGGGCTTGTTGGACTACCGATGTTTGATTCCGGTATTTCCGTTTGGTCAGTTAATGTTTAATACATTGCCTTGCATGCTTTGATGACACGCCATAAATACACGTAACGGTCCATTTATCCAAGTGGGGTGTTACAGCAGGACATCGCCAAGACTGCTTTCCGTACACGTTATGGACACTACGAATTTGTAGTCATGCCATTTGGCCTTACCAATGCCCCATCTGTTTTCGTGGACTTAATGAACCGTGTCTTCCATGAGTTTCTGGACAAGTTCACGATTGTCTTCATTGACGATATTCTGATTTTCTCTTAGTCAAAGGAGGAACACGAAGACCATCTTCATATAGTATTACAGATACTTCGCAAGAAGCATCGGTATGCCAAGTTCTCCAAATGCGAATTCTGGTTAAGTAAGGTGGCGTTCCTAGGCCACATAGTATCCACAGAAGGAATAACCATGGATCCAACAAAGGTTGAGGCTATTACCAAGTGGCCAAGACCGACATCAATGACTGAAGTTTAGCACTGCCATTGACCAACTGATGCGGAAAGGGGAGAAATTTGTCTGGACTGAAGAGAGAGAGAAGAGCTTTGAAGACCTAAAGTAAAGGATGGTATCTACACCGATTATTACTCTCGCATCTTGTACAGGTGGATTTCAAATATACAGTGATGCTTTAGGGAAGGGACTTGGCTATGTTCTCATGCAACATGGGAAAGTGATTGCTTACGCATCACGAAAGCTTAAGCCTGATGAGGAGAACTACCCTACGCGTGACTTGGAACTTGCAGTCGTGTTTGCATTGAAGATATGGAGGCACTACTTGTATGGCGAATCATGTGATATCTTTATAGATCAAAAGAGCCTGAAATACATCTTCACTTAGTGTGAACTGAATATGAGGCAGAGAAGGTGGTTAGAGCTGTTGAAGGATTATGACATTAATCTACAGTATCATCCCGGCAAGGAGAATGTAGTGGCAGATGCTCTAAGTAGAAAGTCGGGTATGATCAACGACATGAAAATAGAGGAAGATATTTTACGAGACTTGGAGCGACTAGAGATTGAGATTATGGTACATGGACAACATGGTTACTGGGCTAATCTTAGAGTGAAACCTGAATTACTCTCTAGGATCAAGGAAGCTCAGAAGGATGATGGTGAAATTTGGGCAATTATTCAAAACTTAGATCAGCAGACGGAGTTTCGGTTAGATGACGACAATATCTTATGGCAGGGCACTAGACTTTGTGTTCCTGATGATCTTACACTCAGGGAAGCGTTATTAGCTGAAGCTCATAGCTCCCCATTCTACATTCATCCTGGATCAACCAAGATGTACCACGACATTAAGCAGTACTTTTGGTGGAGTGGTATGAAACAGGATGTTGCTACTTATGTCTCCAAATGTCTTATCTGCCAGCAGGTTAAGATCGAGCATCAACTGTCTAGTGGTCTACTACAACCATTAGACATTCCAGAGTGGAAGTGGGACAAGATCGTCATGGATTTTGTTACCGTTCTTCCACAAAGAAAGAAGAAGCATGATGCAATTTGGGTTATCGTTGATCGACTTACCAAGTCAGCTCATTTCTTATCGATCCACAAGGATGATCCAGTTAGCAAACTGGCTGACACTTATAAGAAGGAGATCATGAGACTTTATGGTGCTCCATCAAGTATCATCTCAGACAGGGATCCTCGGTTTACTTCGCGATTTTGGAGGAGTCTGTAGAAAGCTTGGGGTAACAAACTTAAGCTTAGCACGACTTTTCATTCTCAAACAGATGGGCAGTCAGAGCGAACCATTCAGACATTAGAAGACATGCTTCGAGCATGTGCTTTAGAATGGACATGATTTTAGGACGATTACATATGCTTGGTAGAGTTTGCATACAACAACAGTTGGCACGCCAGCATCAAGTGTGCACCGTTTGAGATGTTGTATGGTAGGAAGTGGCGCGCCCCAATCTGCTGGGATCAAGTTGGTGAGCGAACACTTGAAGGTCCGGAGATGATAGAGTTGACCAACGAGAAAGTCGCTGTAGCTAAGGAGAAATTACAAGAAGCTCGTGCACGTCAGAAGAGTTACGCCGACAAGCATCGTAGGGATTTACATTTCAACGTAGGAGATCGTGTCTTTCTTAAGGTATCACTGGCACGTGGTGTTAGACGTTTTGGAATTAAAGGAAAACTCAGTCCTCAATTCATCGGACCGTTTGATATCATTGAGCGAGTTGGTGAAGTATCGTATCGTTTAGCGTTACCTCTGTAGCTTTCTCACGTTCATAACGTTTTCCATGTGTCCTTACTCAGAGGATACAAGTATCATCCCCTTCACATGCTTCATTATCCACTTGAATAGGTTCGTGAAGATCTTACCTTCATCGAGGAACCCGATCGAGTTCTTGACAGACAGGAACGAGTCATTAGGAAGAAGACAATTCCATTTGTCAAAATCCTTTGGAAGGGTCATACCGAGTGGGAAGCCACTTGGGAAACAGAGGAGTCTATCCGGACTTCTTACCCTTATTTCAAGTTTTGCTTCGGGTATGTTCCTCTTTTAGTTTACTTTATCTATAATTCGGGGACGAATTATTCTTTTTTGGGGGGAAGAGTTGTAAAACCCGCATCTAAATGCCATGAACAGTACACTACGTAAACATGCGAACCAATTAAAACTTTCCTTTTATGTCATGAACACGTGTCACGAATATTAAATTACTACGTACGTGTTAGTGCACAATAATTTTTAAGTACGTATAATACACGATAATTATTAATCATAATAATTATAATCACAAGTATATGATCACGAACACTAAAACAAGAACATGTGAACTACCTATATATTTATTATTACACGATAAATATTGATTTAGTACAAGTATTAGTTATAACACGAACATTTAACCACGAACTAACACGAATATATTAACGAATGAACACGTAAATTATTTAAACATGAACAAGGTCCGGTAAGCCCTTTTGGGCCCTAGTAGCCGCGGACAAAGAGAAGGGAAAGGGCCAAGCCCATTTGATTTTTGACTAAAAAGGAAAAAGGGAAAAACATAGAGTTTCATTCACATAATTTTTATTAAAAAAAATAATAACCCTAGCCTTGTCTTCTCTCCCTGCCGCCGACTTCAAGAGACACCACCAAGGGTGTTTGTTGATTTATATTGTTGATATTTGGTTTATTGGTGTTAGTGTTCTTGTCCTCATTTAATCACGTATTCGGTAAAACATCAAACCTTTATCTAGTTAATTTATTCTCCTTTTTGTTATGTTCATGTGATGAGGAAACTTAAAAACATAATAAACATGTTAGATCAAATCAAGAAAACATGTAATAATAAGGGTTTTGGTGGGGTTGTTCGGGCGACGCAGGCAAACCAAGAGCCGAAGCTCACGGTGGCCTCGCGTTTCAACAGCAGCCGAGACCTACGGTCTCGGCGTGGTCCTTCGTGGTTCGATCGCAGGGAACCAAGGACCCCGACTCATGTCGGAGTGGCCTTGTAGTTTGCTGTGGGTCTCGTCGCAGCACAACAGGTCAACAGGCATCAGCCGGTGGCTGTTTTGCCTTGGCAGTTGGAACCACAGCGAGACAGTGGGAACCACCGGCTAGCAGCCGGTGGTGTTTGGTCCAGCAGTGGCTAGCCAGGCCACGACAGTGGCAGCCGACTAGACCGGTTTAGCCACTGTCGGGCCGGTTTAATCCGGTACACGGTTTGGTCCGGTTCATGGCTCGGTTCGGTTCACAGTTCGGTCTAAATTAAAACACGGGTTCGGTCACGGGATTAATTTTTACAAGTTATATTATTTTTCAAGAAAAATTAAATTAACTAAAACATGGCTAGTAATTAACTTAATTTAATCATGTACTTAGGTTATTATTATTTTAGTAAATAATACATGTTTTAACCTAAGTATATTATCATTTAATTTAGACTATAGTATTAATTCATTATTAAAACATGGACTATAATTAATTAATAAATCATGACTTAGGTTATAATTAATACATGTTTAACCTAAGTATTTTATATGTCATAATTTAATTAAATCATGCCTTTATTTAATTAATTAAATTTTATAACCTATAGTTTATTTAATTATCATGACATTATTAATGAACTATACTATTAATTACATGACTTGTGATTCTAAACCAGTAAACTTAAGCTTATATTATTAGCATATTAATTCAACTTATTTCTAAATATGGTAACTTTCTATTTCAAGAAATTTACTATTTTTGGAAACTTTCTATTTTTAGAAACTAATCTACTTTTGGGAATAATCTATTTTTGGAAACTGTCTATTTTTGGAAACTTTCTATTTTAGGAAACCTGTTATTTTTAGAAAGTTACTTATTATTACACAAAAAGTAAAATAATACAAGAATACAATATAATACTTAACCAGAATACATGAAATACATGATTAATACAGTATAACATCTAAAACAGAAAAACAAGACAAGAACATAAAAAACAAGCTACGACATGTTATAATCAGTTACGTACTCAGTAGACAGAATATGTATACATGTCCCTTTATTATGTAGCATTAGTGAGGTCGGAGTAGGACTATTCATCCTTTCACCTTTCCTTATTCACTGGACACTAGGTACGGATTTTCCGTTCTTTAGTATGGACATTCTTTCCTTATTAGGATTCCCTGTTTGCATCCAACTATTTTCCTAGCATATGTTTTATATGTCTGATTACTTATGTTAGATTAAATGCCTAAGCCATATACATGCATGACTAGTGTCACCTAGTTATGGAGGTACCATAACCATAAAACTAGAGGCACCAGTGTTATGACTTCCTCACGGCGGAGTGATTGCTCGTGGCGTCCCTTTTAAGTTTTGGCCATATATTTATATTATCATGTGGGGCGTATTGGTGCATGCTTGTTACATGTTATAAGAGATTTTCATGGTGAATGCGATGTGTGCCTTGCATCCTTCAAAAAGAGTTGATCCCTCCTACCTAGTGTGACACCCAAGGCAAATCCCACATCGGCTGTGGCTAGGAGAGATCCATGGTTCATAAGATAACAGTCGCCTTCTCATGACACAACGCGTTTTGTGGTCTACTGCAGGTGGGGTTCTTAGGAACTGACAGTTAAGCGTGCTCATGAGAGAGTAGTACTGGCTTGGGTGACCTACTAGGAAGTCTTTACAAGAGGGCCACAAAGCAAAGCCGTGAGCTTGCGGGCAAAGCGGATAATATTGTCGTCTGAGTAGGCGAGATGTTACAAGTGGTATCAGAGCCACTCTTGAGCCGTTCAGGATGGTGGGCAAACCTCATCGAGGACGATGAGTCCCAAAGGGGGGGGGGGGTGGTGATTGTGACACCCTAGGCAAATCCCACATCGATTGTGGCCAGGAGAGATCCATGATTCATAAGATAACAGTCGCCTTCTCATGACACAACGTGTTTTGTGGTCTACTGCATGTGAGGTTCTTAGGAACTGGTAGTTAAGCGTGCTCATGAGAGAGTAGTACTGGCTTGGGTGACCTGCCTAGAAGTCTTCACAAAAGGGCCATAAAGAAAAGTCGTGAGCTTGCGGGCAAAGCGAATAATATTATCGTCTGAGTAGGCGGGATGTTACACCTGACTATTTAATTAGAGGCAACCCCTCTAATTGCATGATGAGGTCTCCCCTCCAAGTATTCATGCACGGTGGAACCTCATGACCTATATGGGCTATTGGCTAATTATTACATATTTTCATAAAAACATAAGTCTTTTCAAACTATAAAACTAGTTTTATGAACATGTTCCAGGTTATCTAGGACTTATACATTTCCGTTGCTTTTAGTATTTTATGCTTATGTCATTTCATGTTATACTTGTATATCCGTTCACTGGGCGTTATGCTCAGCCCTTTTCCTTTCATGTTCCCAAACGGCAGGTTCCCAAGGGCGCTCGTAGACTTTAAGAGTGTGTGCATACAGATTGAAAGTTATCTAGCCTTCATCACTTTATGCATTTTTCAATACATTAGGCTACTTATTTTATTGGACATTATTTTGTCCTTTTCCATTTCAGTACTTATATTCATGTGTGATTAGCTTATACTTGGACTACCGATGTTTGTTTCTGGTATTTCCATTCATGGTCATATAATGTTTTTAGACATTTACCTTGCATGCTTTAATGACATGCCATAATTACGCTTGATGTTCCATTTACCAAAATGGGTGTTATATATTCCCTTTGCGGATACGATGTGGCCTCGAAACGCCACTTTACTTAACAAGAATTCACATTTGGAGAACTTGGCATAAAGCTGCTTCTGGCGAAATATCTGTAATATTGTACGAAGATGCTCTTCGTGTTCTTCCTTTGATTTTTAGAAAATCAGGATGCCATCAATAAAGACAATGACGAACGTGTCCAGGAACTCATGGAAGATATGGTTCATAAAGTCCATGAAAACTACTGGAGCATTGGTAAGGCCAAATGGCATGACTACGAATTCGTAGTGTCCATAACGCGTACGGAAAGTAGTCTTCGCGATATCTTGCTCTTTCAGCCGTAGCCGATGGTAACCAGATATCAGATCGATCTTAAACATGTTAAAAGAAAAGGTCAGCGAAAACGCCGAGTGAATTCATGGAGTTTAATAAAAACTATTAATATATCATCGTATATAATTATTACCAAAAATCATTTTGTACAAATCTTTGTAATAGGCCATAAAATAGGCCAAAGATATATTAAGCAATTCTTAGTCGTCAATCATAATATAGGCTTCTGCCTTCAAAACCATTATACGAACCACTGTCGTAAAAACATCATACAATACGTTTTATAAGGTTGTATAAAGTTTAATAAAAAAAAGTTATATGATAATGGTTATGTAAAACCAAAACACGAACACAATATCAATAATAAGACCCTGTATTGCTAGTCAGGCAATATATCGTAATTCAATGCGTATATCAGTGTTTTCGATATTGGATTATTATAAGCCGCATGACATTGCTACCTTACTTTTTCAAACAATGGGTAGCTAACCCGAAACTCATTTGCCCATCTAAAACAGCGTGTCGTCACAATAATCACGCTTATATAAATATTCTCATACATAAATTTTCTTACCAATCAATGTGGCACGACGGGGATCAGCCGTCAAGGCGCGAACTGGGGTGATCTTGCCCAAATAGTACAATTATATGCATAAGCGTCTACCAAATCCCGGTAGTTCACAATTCATGCTAATGGGACTTTTAGTGACATAACCTAACTAATAATAATCCATTTCATTTCATACATCGGGTCATATAATCATTCATCGGGTCATATAATCATCCGGGTCCATATGAATAAGCAAATAATCGGGACAAATGGTGTCCTATTTTATTAAAACTAACATGTTATCTCCCTCGCGGGTTTATAAAACATTTCATAAAACATTTAAAAGAGTGCGAGGCTATGAACTTACGTTGATTGGGAAAGGCGGGTTATCGGCGATTTGGATGTACGGTACGTGCTTCAATCACAAAAACCTAGACAAATAATACTCATCTTAGACTCTTGTCCAATGATTTTATAAAAACAATGGCTATATATATATATGATGATATTTATAAGTATGATGATGAACAAGTGGGATTTTATCTCTTCATTCAACATTATAGTGTTATGTGTTAGTTAAATTTTTGACTAGTTACACTAGTTTCAATCCAATTCAATATTGAGGCCCAATAAGCCCATTAAAAGCCTAATCAATTATATTAGTCCATTTATAATTTAAATATCAGGCTTTTACTAATATGTTGGGTCCAAGTGGGTTAAGCCCAATGAGTAAGTCCATTAGCGTTTAGCCCAATGAGTAAGTCCAATAAGGCTATTTTGGCCCGTTAATGTCCATAAGTTATAAAGCTCGGGTTTTATCGGTTTTTACTTGTCAAATGTACTTATACATCAGTAGATGAGTTATAAAAAGTTTAAATTAGACGGGTCCGACCGTCTATGTTTTAATTGACGAAAACGTTAATCTTTCGGCTTTTAGCCGAAAAGACGTAAAACTTATGTATATAGTTTTATTACTTATAGAACATATCAAATTGCCATTTTTATAAAATGTCTCATTTACTTATGAAATTATATACTTATTTATAAGTATTATATAAGTTAGTGGGTTTAAGGTATACATTTTATATTAGTTTTACTTGAGTGCTAATTTTATGATATATACTTTTATTTTACAAATCTGATTATGAAACTCACTTTCACCATTTTTATCATATCTTAAGTTCTACAAGGAGATAGAAGCTCATTTTTAGGCAGAACAAACTAAATATTATGTGCTACAATTAACTCCAATTTTAGCTACTGCTCAATCAACCTCTAAATGTCTCCAACAGTCTGTCCAAAACAGACTATACAAATTTGAACTTCAATATTGTTTTGATCATATCTCACTCATTTTATGGATTCTATTGAGTGGCTAACTCTCACATATGTAAAAGTCACATACCTTACTGTATATTAAATTATCCAAGCCATTTTAACAAGTTATCATATGGTCTTTTACTGTTTTATACAGCCTACTATTTTAGACATGATTTCAACATCTTTTGATGTAGCTTTTAATCTTTTTAACCAAATTTATCAACACCAAATCCCCACATAATATTTTGATCATCATTCATCATCATATAAATATACATAAATAAAGAAAATACAAGATTACATATTCAAAATAACAAGATGATAGGAAGAAATAATCTCTATACCACCAATGTGATGAAATGATGAGGTTTATGATGAACAAGACTTGGTTCTTGTCACCACATATTTAACTTGGCAAATGAACTTCTTGAGATCTTCATATGCATGAATACCTTCTTGAAAATCATCCCCTAAACTCCATGGAAACTCCTTTTCATAGGTTATAATCACCTCCAATCTTCATCTTTTCAACTAGGCTTCAACATATGTTGATTATAGCCTTTGTTTATGGCTAGATTTTTTATGATGATGGTGATTTAGGGTGGTGATATGGACGGCCAAAGGAGAAGGGAGAGAGAGATTGAGAGTGTTTTTGAGAAAGTTGCATGTGTGGAATGAGAGGTAATGGTTTAAGTTAGTGGTTTTGTATATTTAAGTGGTTTATGTAAAGTGTAAGGACATGTGTCCTACAAGCTTGTGTTATCTTGCCACCAAAGGGTGGTTTGGCTTGTTCTTGCCGTTTTATTTAGTGGGGGTGGGACAAGTATCCCACTTGTCTCATTTCCACTAATTTACGGGTACTCCTCGATTCTAGTTTCCTCGATTTGCGTGCCCTCGGATCGTTTTACGAAAAACGTTTTTATACATTATGAATAAACGGCACAAACCGAATCTAATAAAAATTATCTCATCAAAAACGGAGTTCAAAAACGTAAATACGTAATTCTAGGGTTTCCGGTTTAGTCGTAAAGGACGTTAAATTATGCACGTAAGTCCTAATCTCTTCTCGTAAATTTGTGAGTTTATGAACCAACACAAATTAAAAATTCCATCACGATATTCAAGAATAAATTTATTTCCTGAAATATCGGACTGTCACCAAAACGGTGTATGTAAACGTAAGAACGTAACGTAGAATTCTCCGAATTAGACGTAGTCGATGCTATTTTAAGATGTAAACTCAAATTTCTTCCCTAAAACGAGTGAGTTAATAATATAACATTAAAATAAGGTTTTTAAATAATACATTAGAATAAAATATCGACCATAAATTGACAGATTGTCATAGCATTTACCCCTAAACAGGATCTTTGTCCTCAAAGATCAATTTGTCTTACTACTTGCTTCTTATAGAGTTAGAGCCATGTGGGTAATTCCTCCACATTCAGTCTTTTCTCTCAAGTGTAATTCATTACAATACGCGAGTTTCATCAAACATAACTACGGGATTACGATCAGGCTTAAGTTGACTTACTTTCTCTATCCATGATGTTCACGGGTTTTTGATGAATGCAACTTTTCGTCGATCTAGACTTCATCAAGAAGTAATCAGATTTTCACTTGATAGACATTTTATCAAGTTTGATGAATGCAACTTTTATCACGCTACCCTTGAAGTCCTAGGGTAGATCCAGCTTATATGCCTTTCAAACCAACTTTTACATTATCTCAATGGTCCGATACAACGGGGACATATTTCCCATGATCTTTTAGATCATCTATTCATTTTTCCATGGTGAAATTTTTTGGCATAACCTCGCTACCCATCCTGCACTTCAAGATCTACATTTCATATTCACATAACCTCCTGCCCACTACTGGCAGTCAATAATCAAATCCTAATTTCAGCAATCATTTCAGGTTTCACGGGTCAGGTATCTCGTAAAGTTAGGTTTGTCATCATAGGCAACCTTAAACCTAAAAGACATGTCCAACTCACAATGGGTGTATGTCGGGTGTCTTCCTCCCAACTCCTGCTTACAGATGCTCTCAAATTTAGATCCTCATAATATTCGATCTCGATCCTAATACGATAACTATCAATGATAATCTCTCCAAAGGAAAACGATTATACGGTTTATTACCAAAGGTCAATTATTCAAGCGTAACAACACTTCTAGTGTTTGTATCGTTACTTTACCTCGTCCCTTCGATTGGGGTGGCAAACAGTACTCTCATCAAGGTTCGTTCTCAATGACTTCTGAGGAAATCTCTAGATATTCGATGCGAAGCGAGGATATTGATAGAGATGATCGATACAGACACACTATGTTTACACAACTCCTTTCAATACAAAAGAGTCAATTTCTTCATCGAGAATCTATCATTAATAGGAATGATATTAGCATATTTGGTCAGTCTGTCGACGATGACCCAAATCGAATCAAATTTAGATGATGACATTTGCAATAGTTAGACGTTTACTAATGTATGAGGCGATGTCTACCTTCATAATTTGCCATCAGTACAACTTCTTCAGATAAAGATACATTTAATCAGAAAAGGCATGAATAGAATACTTAATCTTATGAGATTCCAATATGACTAAATTTCAAAATTTCCATATTTAGGCAACCATAAGCGGCCTTTTATACATTTAACGACATTGGCTTCTCAATTCTAAAGGTTCACATTAGCCGCGAACCCCTTTTATTATCTATATTATCCTTTTAACAAGCATCGGCTATTTTTAAATTGCTCGGCAATTTATTTTGCACAGTCATTACTAAGGAACACATCCTAATCGATTCTTTATCCTTTCTACATAATATGCCAACAACTATATTCACCTTCCCTGATGAAATAATTATCATAACCAAAATCACTCAGAAATTCTTTCTTCATATTTTCTAAGTTTTAGTTTTGTCTCAACTATTATTTTTATTAGTTTAACCCAATCCGACGTTTAAAGCATCGATAAATATTACTCGTAATTAAATAATAAATATTTATCTATACTACATTATAAAGGGTGTATCCCTTTGGTTGAAAGTTGAAAATGTTGAATGGTTGAAAATGTGGGTCCCACTAATATATATCTATACTACATTATAAAGGGTGTATCCCTTTGGTTGAAAGTTGAAAATGTTGAATGGTTGAAAAATGTGGGTCCCACTAATCTATATCTATACTACATTATAAAGGGTGTATCCCTTTGGTTGAAAGTTTAAAATGTTGAATGGTTAAAAAATGTGGGTCCCACTAATCTATATATATTCTACATTATAAAGGGTGTATCCCTTTGGTTGAAAATTGAAAATGTTGAATTGTTGAAAAATGTGGGTCCCACTAATCTATATCTATACTACATTATAAAGGGTGTATCCCTTTGGTTGAAAATTGAAAATGTTGAATGGTTTAAAAATGTGGGTCCCACTAATCTATATCTATACTACATTATAAAGGGTGTATCCCTTTGGTTGAAAGTTGAAAATGTTGAATGGTTGAAAAATATGGGTCCCACTAATTTATCTATACTACATTATAAAGGGTGTATCCCTTTGTTTGAAAGTTGACAATGTTGAATGGTTAAAAAATATGGGTCCCACTAATCTATATCTATACTACATTATAAAGGGTGTATCCCTTTGGTTGAAAGTTGAAAATGTTGAATGGTTGAAAAATGTGGGTCCCACTAATCTATATCTATACTACATTATAAAGGGTGTATCCCTTTGGTTGAAAGTCGAAAATGTTGAATGGCTGAAAAATGTAGGTCCCATTAATATATATCTATACTACATTATAAAGGGTGTATCCCTTTGGTTGAAAGTTGAAAATGTTGAATGGTTGAAAAATGTGGGTCCCACTAATCTATATCTATACTACATTATAAAGGGTGTATCTCTTTGGTTGAAAGTTGAAAATGTTGAATGGTCGAAAAATGTGGATCCCATTAATTTATCTATACTACATTATAAAGGGTGTATCCTTTTGGTTGAAAGTTGAAAATGTTGAATGGTTGAAAAATGTGGGTCCCGCTAATCTATATCTATACTACATTATAAAAGGTGTATCACTTTGGTTGAAAGTTAAAAATGTTGAATGGTTGAAAAATGTGGGTCCCACTAATCTATATCTATACTACATTATAAAGGGTGTATCCCTTTGGTTGAAAGTTGAAAATGTTGAGTAGTTGAAAAATATGGGTCCCACTAATCTATATCTATACTACATTATAAAGGGTGTATCCCTTTGGTTGAAAGTTGAAAATGTTGAATGGTTGAAAAATGTGGGTCTCACTAATCTATATCTATACTACATTATAAAGGGTGTATCCCTTTGCTTGAAAGTTGAAAATGTTGAATGGTTGAAAAATGTGGGTCCCACTAATCTATATCTATACTACATTATAAAGGGTGTATCCCTTTGGTTGAAAGTTAAAAATGTTGAATGGTTGAAAAATGTGGGTCCCACTAATCTATATCTATACTACATTATAAAGGGTGTATCCCTTTGGTTGAAAGTTGAAAATGTTGAATGGTTGAAAAATGTGGGTCCCACTAATCTATATTTATACTACATTATAAAGGTTGTATCCCTTTGGTTGAAAGTTAAAAATGTTGAATGGTTGAAAAATATGGGTCCCACTAATCTATATCTATACTACATTATAAAGGGTGTATCCCTTTGGTTGAAAGTTGAAAATGTTGAATGGTTGAAAAATGCGGGTCCCACTAATCTATATCTATACTACATTATAAAGGGTGTATCCCTTTGGTTGAAAGTTGAAAATGTTGAATGGTTGAAAATGTGGGTCCAACTAATATATATCTATACTACATTAATAAAGGGTGTATCCCTTTGGTTGAAAGTTGAAAATGTTGAATGGTTGAAAAATATGGGTCCCACTAATCTATATCTATACTGCATTATAAAGGGTGTATCCCTTTGGTTGAAAGTTGAAAATGTTGAATGGTTGAAAAATATGGGTCCCACTAATCTATATCTATACTACATTATAAAGGGTGTATCCCTTTGGTTGAAAGTTGAAAATGTTGAATGGTTGAAAAATGTGGGTCCCACTAATATATATCTATACTACATTATAAAGGGTGTATCCTTTGGTTGAAAGTTGAAAATGTTGAATGCTGGAAAAATGTGGTTCCCACTAATGTATATTTATATTACATTATATAAATGGTGTATCCCTTTGGTTGAAAGTTGAAAATGTTGAATGCTTGAAAAAAGTGGGTCCCACTAAAAACTACTACATGCAAATCTTATTCATTAAAAAAGATATAAACTTTCGTTAATTAAACAAATGGCACCCTTTCATCCAATTGAAACATACTTATAAGATATTTTGAATTATAACATGTTACAACGCTTTGAAATAAAAGTTTAATCTTTTGACGTTATATTTTGAACTTCACCGAAACACTTACCACAATATCGCATCGTGTTAATTATCTGTTGCTAGACAATTTCCGCCGCTATGCGCGGGTACTCGTCTAGTTTTTTTATGAAATGTAAACGTAAAAAATTTAAATTTCTCAGTTCGTCTAATTATAGAAAGATGTTAAAAACAAATTTGAATTTAATTAACACGAATGATTTATTCGAAAATAATCCATAAGATCCGTAATTGTTCAAAAATCTTTGTTTATACTTTGGTCAAATTCTTAGTTTGAAAAGCAAAAAAATTCGTTCCAAATTCCAAGTCATGGTTTAAACGGTTTCCTCAATCCCTCTTAGGTTGTCTTGAGGTACACACAAACATTTACCCCTAAAGGAGTTTAGTTAAATGATTTGGGTATAAGGGAATAAATCCTTAAAATTTCCTTTAATAAAAAATTTTTCAAAACATATTTGCACTTTCTTTTTGGTATAACCCAAAGCCTTAATGGCTCTAATCTTTGAAGAGTCAGTGTAGATTCCATTATCTATTAATCACATGGTCAAATAATGTAAAGGATTAAGCCTTAAATCACATGTTAAATATTCAAGGTACAGGTTTTTATTGCTTGGCCAAATCAGGGCAGTCTATTAATGATTATTAACTCCTTCCTATTCTTAGAAACAACAGATTGTTCTTAATGATCACAAGCATTGATTTATCAAATTACATCCTACATACGTGATTCACCAAATTTATGAATGCTACATGTGCATTGGCCAATCCCAACGACATCACATGAAACTCATAATATTCATTACGAGTTCTGGACGTAGTGATTGGCATGGATAATCTTCTTTGCGGACACGAAGTTGATGATAACCATGCTGTGGATCAAATTTTTAGAACATACGCTAGAACCTTGTAAATGATCGAACAAATCTATCATCTTGGGTAACGGATATAGATTTTGGTCGTCAATTTACCTAGTTCACGGTAATCAATAAATATAAGGAATGATAATATCATAGCTCTTTATGATGACGAGCTTGGTAGAATAAAAGCTTTTTCCGACAACTCTCTCAGTTGTACGGTAACACTTTCGATTCAGATGGTGCTGAAGTATAGTACACATGCCACAGGTGCAACACAAGGAATATAATCAATACCAAATTCAACTTGCCTTGATGGCGAAAGTCTAGGCAATTCACCATCAAATACCTCTTAAAGTTTCATATAACATAAACATCTTAAAATAAATTTACTTTAAGTTCTTTCTAGATTACAATATCTTTGACTAGTTCACAACCATTCACGGTATACTTTTAAGTCTAAATGCAGGATATGGTCATCTATCAAGAATTATTTAGATCACTTTTAATAATCAACATCTTATCTTTTAGGGGATTTCTACTCGAGTTCCCATCAATTAAGACAATGACATTATGTCATAATCAATCAATCCATTCTACTGTCACTATAAACTTTTTAGTTTTATTGCCGTTGATAAGATGTGAACTTCTCAAAAGACTAATAATAACTCATAACCCTTCATAAATTAAAGGATATCTGGATACATAACTAACATTAAAAGAGTAAGGTCAACGCATGATTTACGCGAGAGAATTTCAAATCAGGTAGAAACAAAAACATTAACAAATATGAGTATATCCCATGCTTTCATGAATGGAGTACGCATTCGAAAGCTCCTCGGATCGTTACCCAGGTCATTCAAATGGAATCAAATCAAAAGAAATGATAGGAACGTCGATACATCCAGTCGGGTATTAACACTCGTTAATCAGATACTTTTCCAAAGAATATTGCGATGAAAGAATAGGACAAGAAAGGGTTGTCAATTGTCAAATAAGATAATATCCACATATGAGTAAATTCGACTCAGAAGAATAAATGGTACGGGCACATATGTAGGTGTCTTTAACAATATGTACCTATTTTTGCACGTCTTGCAGATCTCATAAAATTTAATCTTTCGCAATCTTCAAAGAAAATTTAGTGTTTATTAATAATTTCATGGTGACTACTAATCAGCCTTGCATGGGCCCTTCCAAATTGTATGTAGGCGCGCAACTGTATATAATTTTAGGATTAACGATGCAATACTCAGTTCCTCAAAACTTTGTCATCATGTTTAAAATAAAAATACTTTCATGCTTACTTCTGGAATAAGAATAAAAATGAACTTACAGAGATGTTCTTTGTTATGGAAACAATTAAGTTTTCTAAAATGTTTCATAAAAAACTTTATTTCGATAATGATTACTTATAAATCTCACTTTAAATAGTCCTTACGGTGATGAAAATTCAAATTTTCTCAAGGGATATTGTTGTATCTTATAAAAACAATGAGTGATCTACAAAAGAGTGATGAAAAGTTGTTCACCAAGAACTAAATACAATATAAAAGGAAATGAACTTAACCAAATAATCATGAGGTTTATGACCTCAATGGCACTCAGGAATACAAAGAGAATAATCTACAACGCAACTCAAACCGAGAAGAGTGCTTTTTCAATGGTTGCATCACTAATGCGAACATTAGGATGAAGCAATAAAAGATAGATAACATAGATACATGTAGGATTTAGCAATCAAAGGTAGTATTTTCATTAATCACAAACAAGTCAAAATTTTACCGTAACACATTACGTGTTGCCATGTCATACAATTCCAAAAACTCACCCTACCAACTGATGTCTCAGTTAAGTTAGGGATTTTAAAAGATACCACAATGAATACTAATGTACAAGAGTCATTAGGTGTTCCACCTGTCCCGGAAGATCCATTGGTCCCAATTCAGAAGAAGATTTCTTCAATTTATTTCTTGGACACTGGGCATCCTCGTTAGTGGACAATGGCCTAGGAACAACCCTTAACACAAACCAAAAATCATTTAAAACTTTATAATTCAATCACAGGACTTAACGACTTCCTCTTAACAATCTCATATTCCATATGAGTTAAATTTTACTTTATTCAAGTTTTAATCAACTTATACTCAATTCGATATCCTACCTCATTCTCCAATACTTTGAACCTTATTCTTAGACCTTGAAAGGGAAATAAAAGCTCGATATGAACAACACTTAATTTAGAATTGTATAGCTCTTACAATAATAGTTATCAAATGAGTCACTAGTATGAAATGACTCACACATTCAATTAGACCTCTCGGAAAGGTACTAGCGACATGAGGATTTTGGGTAAAGGCTCCAATGACAGCCTCAAGTGCAACATTCACCTTTTCTATTTCAAATTTAAGATTTGGGTGACACCGAATCAGATGACATCTTTTTAGATGGTAAGGTTTTGTCAAACTCCACTCTATAAGGAAAGATCGTCATGACATCGACATCAGATTTATTCTCACCAATTCTTGTTCGACATCACAATCAACCAATATCAACATTTCTACTAATATCAACCATTTTGTTAGGATCATAGATATCCACAACTTGGTTGAGATCTAGAATAGCTAGAATTCCTACGGGAATAGTTTCGATTGATTTTCTAGGGGAGTTAGGGTTTCTTGTGACAATCTACGTCGTATAAATACCTTGTATAAGTATTAAAATAATCATCAAACAATCATGTAATCAAATTACAATATATATATATATATATATATATATATATATATATATATATATATATATATATATATATATATATATATATATATATATATATATATATATATATATATATATATATATATATATATATATATATATATATATATATATATATATATATATATATATATATATATATATATATATATATATATATATATATATATATATATATATATATATATATATATATATATATATATATATATATATATATATATATATATATATATATATATATATATATATATATATATATATATATATATATATATATATATATATATATATATATATATATATATATATATATATATATATATATATATATATATATATATATATATATATATATATATATATATATATATATATATATATATATATATATATATATATATATATATATATATATATATATATATATATATATATATATATATATAAAATCCAAATTATATATATTAAAATAACACTTCTCAGTCTGGGCTTGTCTGTAACTCAGGAATTCTTCGGCACCGCTATAGTCAAAAGATTTTTAGATATTTTGAGAAAAAATTTTATAGTTAAAAGATTTTGAAATGTTTTATTCAAAACCTTGGTTTTAAAAATCTTTCGTTCTCTATAACGAGAGCTCTGGTACCAAACTGTAACACCCCCAAATATTCATACTTTAGTTCAGCGGAAGAGTCGTTGGTGTTACGGGATAGCACATTACACAAATCATAGACAATGCTTAAAATCGCGTCGTTTAATAATAAATCATTTTCCGTTCATGAATATCAAATTTATATAGGTCCCAGGTCATAGTATTTCATACAATTTTTACAAAACATTTGGATGAAAACTGTTATTTAAGTGCGGGCCATAAATTCTTGTCTTCTTCCCGAGAATTACCTTCAAGTTCCTGAGATAAAACATGTTAAAAGAAAAGGTCAGCGAAAACGCCGAGTAAATTCATAGAGTTTAATAAAAACCATTAATATAACATCGGTATATAATTATTACCAAAAATCATTTTGTACAAATCTTTGTAACATGCCATAAAATAGGCCAAAGATATTTTAAGCAATTCTTAGTCGTCAATCATAATATAGGCTTCTGCCTTCAAAACCATTATACGAACCACTATCGTAAAAACATCATACAATACGTTTTATAACGTTGTATAAAGTTTAATAAAAAAACATTATATGAAATTGGTTATGTAAATCCAAAACACGAACATAATATCAATAATAAGACCCCGTATTGCTAGTCAGGCAATATATCGTAATTCAATGTGTATATCAGTGTTTTCGATATTGGATTATTATAAGCCGCATGACATTGCTACCTTACTTTAACAAAAAACGGGTAGCTAACCCGAAACTCATTTGCCAAACTAAAACAATGTGTCGTCACAATAATCACGCTTATAAAAATCTTCTCATACATAAATTCTCTTATCAATCAATGTGGCACGACGGGGATCAACCGTCAAGGCGCGAACTGGGGTGATCTTCCCCAAATAGTACTATTATATGCGTAATCGTCTACCAAATCCCGGTAGTTCACAATTCATGCTAATGGGACTTTTAGTGACATAACCTAACTAATAATAATCCATTTTATTACATACATCGGGTCATATAATCATTCATCGGGTCATATACTCATTCGGGTCCATATCAATAAGCAAACAATCAGGACAAATGGTGTCCTATTTTATTAAAACTAACATGTTATCTCCCTCGCGGGTTTATAAAACATTTCATAAAACATTTAAAAGAGTGCGAGGCTATGAACTTACGTTTATTAGGAAAGGCGGGTTATCGTCGATTTGGATGTACGGTACGTGCTTCAATCACAGAAACCTAGACAAATAATACTCGTCTTAGACTCTTGTCCAATGACTTTATAAAAACAATGGCTATGTATATATCTGATGATATTTATAAGTATGATGATGATCAAGTGGGATTTTATCTCTTCATTCAACATTATAGTGTTATGTGTTAGTCAAATTTGTTACTAGTTACACTAGTTTCAATCCAATTCCATATTGAGGCCCAATAAGCCCATTAAAAGCCAAATCAATTATATTAGTCCATTTATACTTTTAATATCAGGCCATTACTCATATGTTAGGCCCAAGTGGGTTAAGCCCAATGAGTAAGTCCATTAGTGTTTAGCCAAACTTGTCGGGTTAATAGTCCAATAAGGCTATTTTGGCCCGTTAATGTCCATAAGTTATAAAGCTCGGGTTTTATCGGTTTTTACTTGTAAAATGTACTTATACATCAGTAGATGAGTTATAAAATTTTTACATTATACGGGTCCGACCGTCTAAGTTTTAATTGATGAAAACGTTAATCTTTCGGTTTTTAGCCGAAAAGACGTAAAACTTATGTATATAGTTTTATAACTTATAAAACATATCAAATTGCCATTTTTATAAAATGTCCCATTTATTTATATAAGTATATACTTATTTATAAGTATTATATAAGTTAGTGGGTTTTAGGTATACATTTTATATTAGTTTTACTTGAGTGCTAATTTTATAATATATACTTTTATTTTACAAATATGATTATGAAACTCACTTTCACCATTTTTACCATATCTTGAGTTTTACAAGGAGATAGAAGCTCATTTATGGGCAGCACAAACTACATATTATGCACTACAGTTAACTCCATTTTAGCTACTGCTCAATCAACTTCTAAATGTATCTAACAGTCCGTCCAAAATAGACTATACAGATTTGAACTTCAATATTGTTTTGATCATATCTCACTCATTTTATGGATTCCATTGAGTGGCCAACTCTCACATATGTAAAAGTAACATACCTTACTGTATATTAAATTATCCAATCCATTTTAACAAGTTATAATATGGTCTTTTACGGTTTTATACAGCCTACTATTTTAGACATGATTTCAACATCTTTTCATGTAGCTTTTAATCTTTTTAACCAAATTTATCAACACCAAATCCCCACATAATATTTTGATCATCATTCATCATCATATACATATACATAAATAAAGAAAATACAAGATTACATATTCAAAATAACAAGATGATAGGAAGAAATGATCTCTATACCACCAAAGTGATGAAATGATGAGGTTTATGATGAACAAGACTTGGTTCTTGTCACCACATCTTTAACTTGGAAAATGAACTTCTTGAGATCTTCATATGCATGAATACCTTCTTGAAAATCAGCCCCTAAACTCCATGGAAACTCCTTTTCATAGGTTATAGTCACCTCCAATCTTCATCTTTTCAACTAGGCTTCAACATATGTTGATTATAGCCTTTGTTTATGGCTAGATTTTTGATGATGATGGTGATTTAGGGTGGTGATATGGACGGCCAAAGGAGAAGGGAGAGAGAGATTGAGAGAGTTTTTGAGAGGTTTGCATGTGTAGAATGAGAGGTAATGGTTTAAGTTAGTGGTTTTGTAAATTTAAGTGGTTTATGTAAAGTGTAAGGACATGTGTCCTACAAGCTTGTGTTAGCTTGCCACCAAAGGGTGGTTTGGCTTGTTCTTGCCGTTTTATTTATTAGGTGTGGGAAAAGTGTCCCACTTGTCCCATTTCCACTAATTTACGGGTACTCCTTAATTCTAGTTTCCTCGATTTGCGTGCCCTCGTGTCGTTTTATGAAAAACGTTTTTATAAATTATGAATCAACGACACAAAACGAATCTAATAAAAATTGTCTCATAAAAAACGTAGTTCAAAATCGTAAATACGTAATTCTAGGGTTTTCGGTTTAGTCGTAAAGGACGTTAAATTATGCACGTAAGACCTAATCTCTTCTCGTAAATTTTTGAGTTTATGAACCAACACAAATTAAAAATTCCATCATGATATTAGAGAATAAATTTGTTTCGTGAAATATCGGACTGTCACCAAAATGGTGTATGTAAACGTAAGCACGTAACGTAGAATTCTCCGGTTTAGACGTAGTCGATGCTATTTTAAGATGTAAACTAAAATTTCTTCCCTAAAACGAGTGAGTTCATAATATAACATTAAAATAATGTTTTTAAATAATACTTGATAATAAAATATCGACCATAAATTGACGGATTGTCACATTTGACGCTCTCATGACACCTGCTGCTACACCCGTATCACCGACATCCGTACTACACGTACTTGACTACGACACAGAGTCCCGAGACCACCCGAAAGATGGGGTTATTGTGTTGAATGATTCTCCTACTCCATCACCACCAGTCGTACCTGTTTCCCCACCTATGGAACTAGATCAGGTTATACCTACTTTACCACCTCTACCACTACTCTCTACTCTCCATACCTACTCCACTAGAGCTTTGTCACCTCTCAAGAGGAGGCACACCTCTGCTCCTATCTCCACATTTGAGATAGGAAAGGGATCGGGAGCCAGACGGGAAACACCCGACACTATCCAGGCGCAGCTTAATGCGCTTATTGCTAGACAGGTGCATGATACTGCTCTTATCCATTCTTTGCTACGCGCGGACCATCAGGGACGCGCTGTACTTTAGGAGAGACTTAACGCTCTCTACTGGTCCATGGCTGCTGAATCCCAGGTTGCGCAGGCTTCTTGTACGGCTGTCCAGAACAAACCTTAGTGGCGACTCGAGGAGAACTCAATTCTCCGCCATCGCTTGTCAGCTCTTGAGGGTCATCAGTACGAGACCCACACTACTGTTTTGACCCAGGAGGAGACCTTCAGGATCTTCTTCGACTTAGCCGAGATTCGTCATCAGGGGACGATCGCAGAGACCGATTATCTGAGGGGTACCGACACTGCTCGTCAGATTCAGCTTTTGGAGGCTCTCCGACTTACTAGAGAGACCAGAGACGTCCTGATCATGATGCAGGATGCTCAGGCACCTATACCACCAGTTGGACCAGCGGCACCAGCAGACAGTCACACTAGTGTAGGATAAATATCTTTGTATATCATGCCAAGCATTGAGTTGCATCTCAGCTCGCATGATTTAGGACTTTTGCACTGTATCTCTTACTTTCCATTTTCAGTTGTATTCCTATCATTAGCACCTAACCATAGTAGGTAGGTTATCTTTTGTTGTACTAAAAACACCTGTACCACTATTTCAGACAGGCATGGCGTATCCCTGTCTTAGATCGGTTATACGTGTATTATATTGTTATTTTGCCTGAAATGACTTGTACCAACATTACTCTATTATCTCTTGTACTTATATTATTATGAACTCTTGACAGGTTATACAATTTGTTGTGAATTCTATGCATACATTTTGCATGCAGTTTAATATAACAATCATATTGATCAACTAATAAATCTTATCCTTGTGTATTATAAAAAACTGGAACAAAGAGTTACACGACAGAATCTCGGAGTTTCTCCCACAACAACTATTTCAGAAGCACAAGTTAGAGTGCTTATCGCTCAAGGCATCGCTGACGCCCTAGCCGCGAGGGAAACACATCCCAGCGGAAACCAAGGCGACATACAAAACACCAATGCTAGGGACCGAGTTGCCAGAGGGTGTACTTACCCTGACTTCCTAAAATGCAAGCCCATCTACTTCAAGGGAAAAGAAGGAGTAGTTGAGCTCATGCAATGGTTCAAGAAAACCGAGATTGTGTTCCGTATTAGTGATTGTACGGAGTAGAACGAGGTAAATTTTGCTACGTGTACCCTATTGGAACATGCTCTCACTTGGTGGTATTCACTGATTGCTACCCTTGGGCATGATAATGCCTATGGGATGACTTGGACTGCACTAAAAGAAAGACTAACCGGGAAGTATTGTCCTCACGGTGAAATCAAGAAGCTGGAGATTGAGCTATGGAATCTCAAGTGCACCAACTATGACATAACAACCTACAACCAAAGGTTTCAGGAATTGACCTTGATGTGTACCAGGATGTTTCCTGAGGGGAAGGACAAGATTGAGAAGTACGTTAGTTGACTTCCAGAGTCTGTTCACGACAGTGTGCTAGCATCTCGACCATCTACAGTCAAGAGTGCCATCGAGTTCGCCATAAACTAATGGAAAATGAGGTCGTGATCATACAATCAGGAAGTCCGAGCACAAGAGGAAAGCTGATGAGAACTCCCATAATTATCACCAGACCTAACCAAAGAGGCAGAACTCAGGGCATATTTATAGTGCTACTTTCTTAGGATCACCTCCATATATGGGCAGCAAGCCTAAGTGTCCTAAGTGTAATTTTCGCCACTATAGTGATGCAACTTGCCGAAGGCCTAGACAAAGCAATGCCCATGTTTCTGGCGATAGAAACAACTTTAGCAACACCTACAGGCCCAACAACAGGAATGTCCAGAACTTCCATGGCAACATACAACAGGGAAATCGTCCTCCCAAAGGAGGAAATGATGGGAAATGGAAGGATGTTCGTTGCTATGTTTGTGGAGAGGCCGGGCATATCCGACCCGATTCACCGTAGAAAGATAGCAAGAACAGAAATGGTGGAGGAGCACCAACCAAAGTTTACATGATAGGAGACACCAGAACCGACTCCAATGTGGTTACCGATACGTTTCTTTTGAACAATCGATATGCATCCATTTTGTTTGATACCGAAGCTGATAGGAGTTTCATATCTACCAAGTTTAGCAATTTACTAGATATCATCCCTACCCAGTTAGACAACTGTTATAGAGTCAAATTAGCCGACGACAAAACCATCGAAACCAATGCTATTTTAAGGGGTTGTACCCTAAACCTCTTGAACCATCCCTTTGATATCAACCTATTCCGAGTAAATCTTGGTAGTTTTGACGTGATCATTAGTATGGACTGGTTAGCAAAATATCACGCAACCATTGTGTGTGACGAAAAGTTAGTCCGTATACTGTGGGGGAAAGAAAACTTGATTGTACAAGGAGAAGGGAATTTGGACAAGAATGACACTAGACTGAGTGTCATCTCATGCACTTAAGTCCAGAAATACATACTGAAAGGATGTCCTATCTTTTTAGCACATATTTCTCAGGCAGATAAGGAAGATGAACCAAAGAGAAACAAATCAAGGACGTACCAATTTTCCGCGATTATCCCGAAGTTTTCCCAGACGACTTACCTAGTTTACCACCCACTCATCATGTAGAATTTCAGATCGAGTTGATACCAGGAGCTGCACCTGTAGCTAAAGCACCATACCGGTTAGCACCGACCGAGATGAAAGAACTCGCAGAACAACTCCAAGAACTGTCAAACAAAGGTTTCATCAGACCCAGGTCAAGGAGAAAGACGGTTCTTTCCGAATGTGTATTGATTACAGAGAACTGAATAAGTTAACTGTGAAAAATCGTTACCCTCTTCCTCGAATCGATGACCTATTTGATCTACTACAAGGATCAAGTGTGTACTCTAAGGTCGACCTATAATCCGGATACCATCAGTTGAGTGTCAGAGAGGAAGACATACCAAAGACAGCTTTCAGAACTCGTTACGGTCACTACGAATTTCAGGTCATGCCATTTGGATTGACCAAAGCACCATCCATATTCATGGACCTCATGAATCGAGTGTACAAACCGTATCTGGATAAATTCATCATCGTGTTCATCGACGACATAGTTAATCTATTCCAATAATGAGCAAGAGCATGGAGAACATCTTGCTCAGGTACTGAAATTTCTTAAGGACGAGAAGTTGTACGCTAGATTCTCTAAATGTTATTTTTTGATTCCTAAAGTGCATTTCCTTGGTCATGTGATTGATAACAAGGGAATACAAGTAGAGCCCGCAAAAGTCGAATCCGTAAAGTATTGGGCATCACCTACGTCACCAAAAGAGATTCTCCAATACTTAGGTCTTGCCGGTTACTATCAGAGATTTATAGAAGGATTCTCTAAAATAGCTAAGTCTATGACGAAGCTTACTCAGAAAGGCGTGAAGTTTGAATGGGGAGAAAAAGAGGAATCAACATTCCTGGCCATCAAACAAAAGTTGTGCAGTGCACCTATTCTAGCCTTGCCAGAAGGCCACGAAGACTTCGTTGTCTACTGTGATGCCTCACACAAAGGCTTAGGTGCTGTACTGATGCAAAAAAGAAAATAACTGCATATGCTTCAAGAAAACTAAAGAAGCACGAACTGAATTACTCTACTCATGATCTAGAACTTGGATCCGTAGTTTTTTCCTTAAAAATCTAGAGGCACTACCTATAAGGAACAAATTGTACTGTGCATACCGACCAAAAGAGTTTGCAACACATTCTAGACCAAAAGGAGCTGAACATGAGACAACGCCGTAGGATAGAGCTGCTCAGTGACTACGATTGTCACATCGAATACCACCCAGGTAAAGCTAACCTGGTTGCAGATGCACTAAGCCGCAAGGGAACTGATCCTCCCATGTGAGTTTGAGCCTTAGTTATGACCATTAGCTTGGATCTACCCAAGAAGATATTAGAGGCTCAACTCCAAGCACATAAGCCTGAAAACATTGGAAAGGAAGACATAGGAGGAATGCTTAGGACGAATCTAAGCAAGGAGAAGTTAGAAGCCAGAGCAGACGGAACCTTATTTTTAGATGGAAGAAGTTGGTTACCATATTACGGAGACTTGAGAAGCGTGATCATGCACGAACCTCATAAGTCCAAGTACTCCATACATCCCGGATCTGAAAAGATGTATCAGGACGTGAAGAAGTTTTATTGGTGGCCAAACATGAAGGCAGACATTGCCACATACATGAAGAAATGTCTGACTTGTGCCAGAGTGAAAACTGAACATCAAAGGCCGTCAGGATTACTAGTCTAACCTGAGATACCCAAGTGGAAATGGGACAACATCACCATGGACTTCATCACCAAACTTCCTACTCATCTCACGGTTACGATACAATTTGGGTAATCGTCGACCGACTCACAAAATCCGCTCATTTTCTACCCTTAAGAGAAAATGACTCTTTGAACAAGCTAGCGAAACTATACCTGAAGGAAGTTGTGACCAGTCTCAATTATTTGTGATCGAGACGGAAGGTATACATCAAACTTTTGGAAAGCTTCAATGACCTTTAGGAACAAATTTGGATAAAAGTACCGCTTATCACCCACAGACCGACGGTTAGAGTGAAAGAACAATCCAAACCCTAGAAGACATGCTGAGGGCATGTGTGATCGACTTTGGAAAAGGATAGTCGAACATATACTGTTAGTTGAATTCTCCTACAATAATAGCTACCATGCCAGCATCAAAGCAACACCATTTGAGGCTCTCTATGGCCGCAAGTGCAGATCACCCGTGTGCTGGGCAGAGGTAGGATAATTTCAACTCACCGGACCCGAACTAATCCAAGAGAATATTGAGAAGATCACTTTCATCAGGCAGAGAATTCAAGTTGCACAAGACCGACAGAAGAGCTATGTAGATCGTAAATGAAACCTATGGAATTTGAAGTAGGTGACCGTGTTATGCTTAAGGTATCACCTTGGAAGTGTGTTGTACGCTTTGGAAAACGTGGAAAGCTAAACCCACGATATGTAGGACCCTTCAAAGTGATTTCCAAAATTGGTGAAGTTGCTTATCGTCTAGAGTTACCCTAGCAATTGAGCCGGGTACACTCTACCTTTCATGTTTCGAACCTAAATAAGTTCTATGCGGATGAGCTGTTAGCCATGCCATTGGAGGGAGTTCATTTTGATGACAAACTTCAATTTATAGAAGAACCCGTAGAAGTCATGGAGAGAACAATCAAGAAACTTAAGTGCAACCAAATTCTGTTAGTTAAGATATGTTGGAAATCCATGAGAGGTCCTGAGTTCACTTGGGAACGCGAAGACTCGTTTAGAGCTAAGTACCCACACCTATTCACCTGAGCAGTAATGTCATCTTAAGCTTTGAGGACAAAGCTAAAATAACGAGATAGTGCTATAAAACCTGCACTTTTCAGGTTTTGACTATGACATCATTGTATACGTCACCTCATGATATATATATATATATATATATATATATATATATATATATATATATATATATATATATATATATATATATATATATATATAGAGAGAATTTAGTTAAAGTAGTGTAGTGTGTTAAATTGTTAAAGTAAAAAGCATTTTGAACCTTTGGATCTTCTATTTGATTTAAGATGCAATTAATTAAATTAAAACTAAAATTACTTTTTCTACATGTAATTAGGGGTGTTTTTGGCATTTTAACACTTTCTTATTTTCTTTAATAATTATAACCGTCCATTCTCCATTACCATGTCCATATTTGCTTTTAATTCTCCATCCTTAAAAATCAATTATCCATTCTAATATTGCCGAGGGCCCATATTAACCTTCAAAAAGCCACAACTCTATTTCTTTACCCTCAAAACTAGCATCTTTTTTTTTCTCGCAGTTGCCAATATTGCCAACACCACCATGAACATTTATTGTTAGAACTACTGTACAATTTATGTGACTTATATGGTTTCCGGCGAACATTGACGCTATCGGAAAAGCACTTTCCGCTGTTGTCATCTTCATAGCCGACTCCATATCTGAATCAAAATCGTCCTTGTGTGTATCAATAACGATACTTTTTTGCCGCTGCCTTCAAACCAGAACCGGAGGTCATAGCGTATTGGTTGCTAAAGTGTATCACTTATTTTTTGTTAGGTGTTGTTTCTAGTTTATTTTTTTGTCTATTAGTAGGTGATGTACCAGTAGATCAAACAAAAATGTTGTGTATCTTTATTGATAGTAACTTATTGCGCATTGTTTTTACTCCGATCATCAATAGCTGTGCGTGTGTATCATAAAAAGATCATAACAAATTCTATTAGTAATTTAGTGTATCTTAAAATATTCATAAAAAAATACTATTAGTAAGTTAGTGTACCATAAATAGTACTAATATAATATTCATTACAGATGTGTACGAGTTTCCTAATAAATATAATAAGAATTTTTTTTAGTTATTTACCTCCTTCAAAAGAACATTTGTGTGAATAAAAAAAAGATATTAAAAACTGTATCATGTACATAAAAGTATTATGTGTATTACTAAAATTTGCGATGTGTATCATTTAAATAACTAAAAACAAAAACATGTATCATGAAAAACCAAATTCTAAATCTGCTTGAAATTATATTTTGAAAATGACGTGAAATTTTGATAACAGTTGTACAGTAATTAATTAGGATCAAAAGTAGAGAAACGTGAAGGTTTTTTTTAAGCATAGACATTTGATATTAATATTGTTATGACCAGTATGTCCTTATATTTAATATTTATTACACAAATGTAACTCATCCATTATTAATCACATCAAATACCAATTAGCATATCTAATGGTTTAAATTACTTTTCATTTTAATAATTTTAAACAACTACACTACATTAACCTAACTCTCTCTCTCTCTCTCTATATATATATATATATGTATATATATATATATATATATATATATATATATATATATATATATATATATATATATATATATATATATATATATATATATATATATATATATATCCACCTTTGCATAAAACTTTGCACAATCATATGCATCATTCATGAGCATACATGATTTTTATCACTGGAGCTTTGAGCATTTATCATATCTGGAACAGTTCAAACATTTGAGCAATAAGAACTTTGAACAATACATTATGATTTTGAATATTCAATCATGGGATCACAGAAACAACATGTATGGCTACATTTTATGAGCATACACATATACTACATTTCACCAGACATTATGTATGACTACATTTTATAAGCATACATAACACAAGACATCATTTTGGGACTTTTAAGTCACATGTAAACTCATGAGTATACTCATGCATCATTTTAGGAATATAAAAACCTAAACCATAATCACAATTAATACTATTTATTTAATATCATATTACTACAAAATATATATACACTATATATTTTCTATACACTTTAAGTGTTACAACAATCAACCAAAAACTATTGTCACCATATAAGTTTGCATCTAAAAAAATTATAACATTTATTTAAGTGTCTTATACTTTTATTAAATAAAACTATAACTTTATTTATTTTAGACTATACTTTCACCAAAAACCCTAAAACCTAACCAAATCGACTTGGACTCGAACCTACACTCACATTACACTACCTAAACTCCTAGTAACTACACAGGATCATTTGACTTAAACCAAAACCTACCCTATACTACTTAATCTAGCCGAATAACACATGCACCACACATACACTTATTTAAAACTTTACAAACTTACTTTTGACTATTACACAAAACTTATACATCACCACCATTTAAAACCAACACTATGCAAACATCACCCTTGTCCCTTTGACCCTTGTATGTGACGGCTAGGTGGGCAAAGGGGAGGCAAGTGTACAACCATGTAATAAAACCTAGTACTTCCCAAATCCTATGTAAGATTCATAAGTACAACATAGATTATACAAATCTTGCACCTCTTTCTCTCTTGGACATGTATACGAACCAAGCCGCACATACCATCCAACCTTAGATATTTATCTCACACTTAAACTCTCCAACCTCACTCACAAAGATTCCATATTCGGATCTCATATCACATATACACGAGACATACTTACACTATCATTTACTACCCAAATCTTGGTCCCAAGTGCATTTAGTGCAATCCTCACTCGAATCTTGGTGGTCAAGGCAAGCTAAGACGATCCTAGGTCACGTTTAAGGAGTAATAGAACGTGTAGAAACTAAGGTTTAGCTAGTTTGTGTCATTTATCACCACCTTCATCAAACAAGTAAGTATCCACTCCCTATCCTAAATTCATTCACCTTTTATACTCATCATGGCATGTAATACACGCAGGACATATGAAATCATAACTAGGATTACATGCACACGTAAAATTTGCTATGACTCGACCCACAAACACCTTAGGAACCCACATCTTATTTTGTTATCATGGTTAATCATACCTTAAAACCCTAGATCTATGAAAGAACTAGTTGGAAACCTTGCCTTATAAACCTAATAAACTAGATCTATCAAGCTAATAAGCAAGCCATATGTCTCGGCTTATTATTAGAAACCGAATACCAAACACTTAAGCCTATAGCTTAAACTTATGTCTAGGTTTAGATAGTGCTCATAAATAAGCTAGATAAACCCACATGATTAGGCCCATAAGCTAATAAGCCATAATATGGCTTAATAATATAAGCCGAGTAGTGAATAAGCCATAAACCTAAGTAGCATGATTTGGATTATCTAGAATGCTTATTAAACATATCCTAGTATTAACAAGCCCAAAAACAAGAGCCCGTTAAGCCCAAATGTCCAAACCGTCCCCTAATGGGCCAGTTGGGCCCATTTAACTCTAAACACACTATTTAGAGACTTTTTGTTCCATTATTGCCAAAATGTGAAAGTATTGGTCAAAAACATAACTTTACAAAACATGAATATCATATTCGAGACTTTTGAAAAAATAAAGGACCAAAAGTGCCAAGTTTGAAAGTATAGGGTTGGGTTTGTTTTTATACCGAGACTTAAACCAACCACAAGGACTATTTGTGACAATTTCTAAACTTAAAACAAGCCCTAAATGTGTCCTATAATATTTTCGAGACTTGGAGGACTTGTTTTGCCATGTTACTAAACTTAACCGAGCCCTAGGGACTCGATTTGTAATAACCCGAATGTTATAAAACCCTAGGGACCACTATTGTCATGTTTCGAAAGTATTATGAGCCCTAGGGGTGTTTTTTGAAAATAAATGTAACGAACAAGGACTAACGAGGTAATATATTTAACGAACGAAACCCTAGGGGTTATTTTGGAAGTTATTATTCTACAAGGACTAATGTGTAATTTAATCTAATTAAAAACATTAATAAAAATGTTTTATTAATAAATTAAATTAAGTTATATTTTTAGTATTTAAATGAAATAATCTATTAGAGTTATTTATGACATTTTATAAACGAACGAACTATATTAGTGTATTCGAAACCCTAAGAAAATTTGGTGAAACATATTATTTTCTTACAATCAATTGATTAAATAAAAATCTATTTATTTAATTTATTACACTTTTATTGTACGAACAAATTAAATATATTGTTAGAAACTAAAAATATATTATTATCGATAACTTGCTATAAGTTTAATGTATAAACAATAGTAACAACTTATTAATCTGTGATCATGCTTTTTCATCAGTTACATTTATCTGTGCATTTTTATTGTGCATATACTAAGTCATATAAATTACTTAGGTAATTTCACTACTTCGTGATCATACTGTTCCAGTGCATTCAGTGACATTATCCCTACATCATCACTAAAGAGGTGAGTTCATGGCCCCATCTTTTACTGTTTTATAACTGGGGGAGAAAACATACTTAATAATTGTTTATGCAAACCCTAGCAGACAACAACAGATTACTGCCTATTGTTTGCCCCATTATTCTTGTGGACTGTAATAGTTAATAGTGTAGCGCGAAATGTTTTAAATAGATCTATTTGGGTATTGACAACACCCGACCTGTGTGACTTGCTATCATGAAACGCTTATGTGACACCCCGGGTTGGGTCAAAATATGCGGAATTATCAACGGAGATGTCACAAGGGTGGATCGATAGCACATAGTTCATTGAGCATAAGATAAAGGATTATTCAAAACAGATTACATGGTTATTAAATAAATTAATAAAAATTGTCTTTAACATGACATAAGTAAATTGTTCATTTTCCCCAAATGGAACCTTTGACGATTCCTACAATGCAGATTACATAGATGGTTGAGTCCATGCACATATCACGTACTAACTTCATTTTCCTGAGAAAAACATGCTTAGAGGGTCAACATAAAGTTGGTGAATTTACAGGTTTAACAATAATTAGTTTGGACATACATTAATCATAGAAGTAACAATGCACAAAGCATTCTTACTAAAAAGTAGATTACATTTGCTATTACTCGAAACTGAAGCTTAATCTCCCATAGTCCTCAACAGATGAGGACGTAGTGTCTTACAAAAAGACACCCAAACCCAATTCCAACATGGTATACATCTGTTGTCCCAGCCAAGGCACAGTGAGCATGACTCCCCCAGATGGGGATGGTCAATCCCTAATAGATCTATTTATAACATTCGAGCGATTTACAACAATTTAACAGTTTCTATAATAGTCAATCATAGTTAAGTTTATACAATTCAGTTATGTCCATTTAAAATTGTTGCATGTTTTCTCCCCCGTAGAGGAAAAGTTTATCAATAGTTTATATGGGGTTGTAAACTCACCTGGGAGTTGGCAATAGCTGTATAACACGAATATCCAAATAATGCTCACGCTAAAAGTTATGCCTAAACAAATAGTACAGTCTTAATAGATAGTACAAAGAACATATGTGTATGCTTATACAGGTTTTTAATCAGTTTATTAATGCTACAATATTTATCTAAATAACTGTAGTACAAGTATTAACGACATCCATTAAACTTATAATAACCATTCAAACTTACAATTAAGTTTCCTATTTAAGTAGACATATAATGTCTTACTTATAGTATCAGTTTACGTTCGCAGTTCATGTATTATTAACATTCATTTAAACTTACCATTAAGTTTCATATTTAAGTAAAAACAAAAATGTTCTACTTAAAATATTAATTTACGTTTGTAGTGCATGTATTAATAATAACCATTTAAACTTATAATTAAGTTTCCTATTTAAGTAGACATAAAATGTCTTACTTATAATATTAATTTACGTTTGTAGTTCATGTATTATTAACATCCATTTAAACTTACCATTAAGTTTCATATTTAAGTAAACACACAAAGGTTCTACTTAAAAAATTAATATTCAATTTATTTATTGTTCATATAGTTTTATATCCTAAAAGTATATGAGTTCATGCATTAATAATACATATCCATATTGTTTACACAATTTATTTCATAAAGCAAAATATAAATATTTTATTTTTGAAAAATAAAATAAAATATTTTATTTAACTTTAAAGTTCCCATAAATTATTTAACATTTATAAAATAATTTATAAATTACAAGTTTAAAAATTTATATTATAAATTCTTATAGTTTAGGGTTTGTCTAAGTTTTACTAAGTTTAAAAATAGAATTAGGGTTAGGGCTTGTTAAAGTTTCGGTACATGGCGAAACTAGTCACTCCATATTTTAAACAAAGTATAACTTTCGGATTTTACACATTTGGTACCTAGGCTTGTTAAAGTTTCAGCTTATGGCAGATTTAGTCCTCCTAGTTATATCTAGGTTTTATAATTTCCCTAAAATTTCAAAACAGCCCCTAGGGCTTCTTTAAGTTTCAGATTAATACAAAAATGGTCCTTAGGGTTATAAAATGACAAAATAACTTTTATAAAATTTCCAAAATGGTCCCTAGGGTTTAATATGCCACGAATGATATTAATTAAACCCTATACTTTTGGATAATTACATTTTCAGTCCTTGTGTCTACTAATTTATCAAAACAAGTTTCATAAGTCACGGTATTAGTCCTTAAGTTTCATAAATTGTCATTTTAGTCCGAAAGTTTTTATAAGTTATATTTTATTATAAAAAACATTTATTTAAACATTCAAAACATTATATGGGCTCATTAAATGGGCTAAAATATCTAGTGGGCCATTTAGTGGGCCTAAATATATTTTAAGTCCACTAACTTGTTTAAATGGTCCTTTAATAGATTTATTGGGCTTAAATACATTTTTAAGTCCATTAATTAACTAAATGGGCCTAAGTATAATCTTAAGTCCATTAATATACTAAGATTTATTAAATGGGCTTATCGGGTCCATTAAGTCTTGAACTAATGTTGCATGGGCTTAAATAGTCCATCAATACTACTTTTCATTTCATGTAAGTATTAATCTAGGATTTTCTTATAAGCTTATTATTAACTTATCCATATTTAGTTTTAAACCTTAATAAAAGAATAAAACTTATAGTTTATTTTATTTTATGTACCAAATGAGATCTAGATGTGTTACAAGGTTTCATGCAAGTCATATACTCTAATATGAGCTTATAACTCATGGCTATAATTAATTATAGCTTATTAAGATGAGTCAAAACTTTTTTTAAGGTTTCATGTACTTATAAGTGTCCCCATAATAAGATCTAGCTATGTACAAATCAAGAAACCAAGTCATAAGTCCATACATACATACATATAGCCCACAACTATAATTTTTATCTTGGTGTTTCCCAAGATGAACTTTTTAGCTAGTTTTATGTCTTGGAAACCTTGCCTTATAAACCTAATAAACTAGATCTATCAAGCTAATAAGCAAGCCATATGTCTCGGCTTATTATTAGAAACCGAATACCAAACACTTGCTTATTAAGCCTATAGCTTAAACTTATGTCTAGGTTTAGATAGTGCTCATAAAGAAGCTAGATAAACCCACGTGATTAGGCCCATAAGCCCATAATCCATAATACGACCTAATAATATAAGCCGAGTAGTGAATAAGCCATAAGCCCAAGTAGCATGATTTGGATTATCTAGAAATGCTTATTAAACATATCCTAGTATTAACAAGCCCAAAAACATGAGCCCGCTAAGCCCAAATGTCCAAACCATCCCCTAATGGGCCAACTGGGCCCATTTAACTCTAAACATACTATTTAGAGACTTTTTGTTCCATTATTGCCAAAATGTGAAAGTATTGGTAAAAAACATAACTTAACAAAACATGAATATCATATTCGAGACTTTTGAAAAAATAAAGGATCAAAAGTGTAACACCCCCAATTTTGGGTCATAGCAGCGGAAGGTTCATTAGATGTTACTATCATGGTTCAATCTCAATATCATAGAAAACGCCTTAAAATGAGTCGTTTTAATAAAACATACATCCATTCATTTGTTTAAAGATAAAACAGTTCACACACGGTCCCAAATAGTTTTAAAGTTTACACAACCAACCAAACGATAAAAGTTTCTTTGAATGGACATAGTTTAGAAAAGCGGGCCAAAACATTTTAATTTAGCAAGCTGCATGAAACCGCCTTCCTTGAGTGCCTTCTTCATGGACCTGAGATAAAACATGCTATAAAGTCAACAAAAATGCTGAGTGAATCTATAGAGTTTAAATTAAATAAACGAACACAAGTATTCTGAATAAACCTTCCGTGGTTGACAATCATGTGGATCAGAGATTATTATCGTTATTATTTCATAAGTCTCGTGACATTGAATGTTAACATATATTATTTCAGCCCAACACACCTAGCCAAGTGTGTATATTTCTCTTATACAATTGCATCCGATGTTTCATTACTGGTGCATCACAACACCACGCGATAGCTAGTCGCGACCGGACTGGGTGTCACCCCGATAGATCTATCCATAGTATTAGCGTTCCTTCGATTAACAATTCACGATTCATTGGTCTTTTAAGGCTAGAGCAAACTTTTATAACAACTTTCATCTAAGCATACAATCGGGTCCTTTGTGTTCAATTTAAAAAAAAAGAGGGTTTACCACAACTTCTCGTTGTACCCTTCATTTATAATAAATACTTTTCCAATAATAAGGGTTTCCACAACTTCTCGTTGTACCCCTTTTATTTTAATAAAACGAGCATGTTATCCCCCTCGCGGGTTTTATAAAACAAGTAAACATGTTAAAGCGAGGCTATAGACTCACCTTGGTACGATAGTAGTAATGTGACGATCGCCGACGATTTGTGATGCCCGTTAAACACGAAGACCGCAACCTACCAAATAAGGCGCGTTCGTTAATAAACGACTCAATTATAAATAATACTTAAATAATACGAAAGTCAATTTCAAATAACCATGAAAATCCCGAAAAATTAAAAATATAAGTGTACTTCTATACCCTTTTATTCAACACTATTCTTTTAAACACTTGCACTCTCAACATTGACCCGTCATAAGACGCCAAGTCAACGCAAGTCAAACCATCATTTTACTTCCCTCGGACCAGTAACTAAGTCATTTATATAATGACTTAACACTTGAGTAAGTCACCATGTCCAATAGTGAATACTCAACTCACGCCACACAAGTATTGAACTACGTGTCTAAAATACCAATCAGCATGTACACTCCAAATGTACACACCAATCTAACCTATCTAGACTTGTCCGATTTCGACAAAACTTGGTGAAAAACTCACACATAATATGAATAAGACTCAGTTTAAGTTTCATTCAAAAATATTACTTCTATGACCTTCTGCCCGACACACCTTCGTGTTATAAAAACCGGACAGTTTTACGCCTTTGACTTGTAAAACCATTTTGACTTATCTAAACAATTCCGTTTGCAAAACCGACACTCGGTTTCGAAAATAGACTCATGACCTGATGTTTGGCAACTTAAAACAGTTCTTGAACATTTTTAAAACTCATTTTATAGTCCCCGAGATTCGATCCAAATATCGACAATAATTTTCGGATTGTGCCGATACTTGTCTACCGGTACACGAATACTAAAACTAGCATAACTTTTTGCTCGTAATGAGTTAGAAGCTCATTCAGGCGACAAAACGAGCGTCTTAAAGATTAATACAACAATATCACATCATCCCATTTCATAATCAGACATAAGACTTCCAAAAATACCCTTTTACCTACTGGTCTAAAATGACTAGTTAAAACTCATACCAAATCAATTTTTCAACTCATTCTAACAATTCCTATGGTCCTAATATCATCCTAATATCATACTAACACATCTAACTAACTCCTTACATCCTCAAATTTAATAAAATAAAAATAAAATATAAAGAAATCCTACATGCAACATCAACCCACTATGAATATAATAATATTAACAATATACATAGCCATAGAAATGGATCAAACATGATGTTCTTCATCAAAATTTGAAAAATAAAAATTTAGTGGATGCATGTGGGAAATTTTTATACCAATATGAAGCTCTTGAAATTTCTAGGATGGGACTTCTTTTAGATTTGGAAGATTCAAATTAAAAATTGATTTTTGATGGTGGCAAGAGAGATGAGTGATTTTTTTTTGTTAAAATGAATTTTTAAATAAAAATGGTTAGTGGAATTTCCTTAAATAGTCCAAAGGTAGGGTAGATTTTGTTATTTAGGCATAGTTTTGGTACAAAAATGAAATTGAATAGTTTACAAGGTAGAAAATTTAAATTGTAAATTTTGAAAATATTTACGGGGCTCGGGTTTCGTAAAAATACCTTTCGAAAGATAAACGCTTCATAAAAATAATAATAAAGCTTCGACACGACTTAAAATGCAATTAAATCGAAAACGTCGAAAATATAAAATATCGAAACAATCGATAATAAAACGTACATTTTTGGGCATCCGTCGGTATCGCGATCAGTAATAGTTCTCGTCATTCGTTAAAACGTAAAACACGAGAAATAAAGATTAAATATAATAAAACTTATTTTTATGATTATTTGAGAATATAATATCGATACCTAACATATTCCTTGTCGGTTTTCATCTAATCGACATTTTTACGCTAGTTTCAAGTCATAACCTTCTCGGTTAGTCGATAAATCTTTAAATTCTCATTAAAGTAAACACGTAATACGTAATAGTCGAGATTAAAATAACGACCTGAAATTGACGGGTTGTCACATCATCCCCACCAAATTAGGATCTTCGCCCTCGAAGATCAACTTGCGTTCTTGCCCGATCGCTTGCTGAAATCAAAGAGATGAGGGTAATTCTTCCACATTTGGTCTTCTCGTTCCTAAGTAAACTCTGGTCCTCTCCGAGAGTTCCATCGAACTTTGACAATAGGTATTCGGCTTTGCTTCAGTTGCTTGACCTCGCGATCCATGATCTCGATTGGTTCTTCAATAAAGTGCAGCTTTTTATCAACCTTAACCTCGTCTAACGGTATAATAAGTTCTTCATCGGATAAACACTTCTTCAGATTCGACACATGAAAAGTGTTATGAATCCCATACAGTTCTTGTGGTAGTTCAAGTTGGTATGCCACGGGTCCTGCTCTAGATGTAATCTTGAATGGTCCGATATAACGAGGACTCAACTTCCCACGTTTTCCAAATCGTACAACACCTTTCCATGGTGATACCTTTAGCATAACCTTATCTCCCACGTTAAACTCCAATGGTTTTCTTCTCACATCCGCATAATTCTTCTGTCGGCTTCGAGCAGACAACAACCTATTCCTGATTTGCACAATCATATCCGTTGTCTCTCTAATCAAATCTGGTCCAGTGAGTTGGGCATCTCCAACCTCACTCCAGCTAACGGGTGATCTACATTTTCTCCCATAAAGTGCTTAAAAAGGTGCAGCTTTAATACTCGCGTGATAACTGTTATTGTACGAGAATTCAGCCAAATGTAAGTGCTTATCCCAGCTACTTCCAAAGTCTATCACACAAGCACGTAGCATATCCTCCAAAGTTTGGATTGTTCTTTCACTTTGCCCATCGGTTTGCGGGTGATAGGTTGTGCTCATATCCAAATTGATTCCTAATGACTTTTGAAGTGATATCCAAAATCCAGAAGCAAAACGACTATCTCTATCGGAAATGATTGAAATAGGAACACCATCTTGCACACGATTTCCTTCAGATAAATATCGGCAAGTTTCTCCAAACCGAACCTCTCGTTGATTGGAATAAAATGAGCGGATTTAGTCAAACGATCGACAATAACCCAAATTGCATCGAACCCAGACGTTGTCCTTGGGAGTTTTGTGATGAAGTCCATCGTAATTCGCTCCCATTTCCAGATTGGAATTTCAGGTTGGACAAGTAATCCTGACGGCTTCTGATATTTATCTTTCACTTTTGCACATGTTAAGCATTTCGCGACGTATGTTGCAATATCAGCTTTCATATTCGGCCACCAGTATAACTTTTTCAAGTCTTGGTACATTTTGTCCGATCCAGGATGAATAGAATACTTGGACTTATGAGATTCTAACATAATCAAGTCTCTCAGTCCACCATATAATGGTAACCAAATTCGACCTCTCAAACATTTGATACCATCGGCTCGCGTCTTAGATGTTTCACCGTCTCCTCTAAATCTTTCGGCTGCAATATTTTCTTTCTTGCACGCTTTGATTTGTGCGTTTCGAATCTGCTCAGGTAAGTCATTATGAACTGTCACCACCAAAGCACGCACTCGAATCGGTTTCTCCATTTCCTTTCGACTTAGCCCGTCAGCTACCACGTTCTCCTTTCCTCGATGATAACGAATTTCGCAGTCGTAATCACTCAGGATTTCAACCCATCGACGTTGCCTCATATTCAGCTCCTTTTGATCCAATATGTATTGTAGGCTTTTATGATCAGTGAATAATGTACACTTTGTGCCATACAGATAATGTCTCCAAAGTCGTAGAGCAAAAACCACAACACCCAATTCTAAGTCATGGGTTGTGTAGTTCTCCTCATTCTTCCTTAATTTTCTAGAGGCATATGCGATAACCTTTTCACGTTGCATAAGAACAGCATCGTATCCTCGAAGAGATGCATCGCAATAAACAACAAAGTCTTCACTTCCTTCAGGTAACGATAAGATCGGCGCACTACATAGTTTCATCTTCAGGGTTTGGAAAGCTTCTTCTTCATCATCGCCCCACACATACAGTTTATCCTTCTGATTCAGCTTAGTTAATGGTTTCGATATCAAAGAGAATCCTTCAATAAACCTTCGGTAATAACCAGCCAAACCTAGAATTTGTCGTACTTCAGTTGGAGTAGTCGGAGCACTCCTATTCTTGATGGCTTCGATCTTTGCAGGATCAACATGTACTCCACTTTTATCAATCACATGTCCGAGAAATTGTATAGAATTAAGCCAAAAATCACACTTTGAGAATTTAGCGTATAACTTTTCGTTCTTTAACAAGTTCAAGATAATCCTTAAGTGTTCGGCATGCTCTTCATTGCTCTTGGAGTATATTAGAATATCATCTATGAAAACGATCACGAATTAATCAAGATACGGCTTACAAATGCGATTCATTAGATCCATGAATACAGCAGGTGCATTAGTCAAACCAAAAGGCATAACCAGAAACTCATAATGACCATAACGAGTTCTAAACGCCGTAATAGGAATATCTTCCTCACGTATGCGAAGTTGATGGTAACCAGAACGAAGATCAATCTTGGAGAAAACACGAGAACCTTGAAGTTGATCAAATAAATCATCAATTCTTGGAAGCGGATAACGATTCTTGATCGTTAGCTTATTCAGCTCTCGGTAATCAATACACATACGAAACGAACCATCTTTCTTCTTAACGAATAAGACAGGAGCTCCCCAAGGTGACGAACTCGGTCGTATAAAACCTTTATCAGATAGCTCTTGCAATTGCACAGATAACTCCTCCAGCTCGGATAGGGCTAAACGATATGGCGCACGAGCCACGGGTGCAGCACCAAGAATTAAGTCAATTTGGAATTCTACTTGCCTTGGAGGCGGAAGTCCAGGCAAATCTTCCGGAAACACTTCAGGAAAGTCACGGATGACAGGTACATCTTCGGCACGTTTCTCCTTCGATTCCTTCTCCAGTACTTTAGCTAGGAATAACTCACAACCTCTTTCGATATACTTACGAGCCTTAATGCACGAAACGATTTTTAGTCGTGAATTACGTTGATCACCTTCGATAACCATGGTCTTGTCATCCAAGGGAATCCTAACTTTCTTTTCTCCACACAAGATAGACGCGTTATACTTGGATAGCCAATCCATTCCGATAATAATATCAAAACTTCGCAATTCGACAATCATCAAGTCTATTTTGAAAATACGGTTCAAGAGATTAAGAAAACATCCTAGGAGCGCACGATTGGTACTCACTAATTTACCATCAGCTAGTTCTACCTCATAACTCGCGTCTAATTCGACCGGTTTGATATCAATTAAGGTACTAAAACTTGTAGACACAAAGCTTTTGTCCGCACCAGAATCAAATAAAGCGGTAGCATAACGGTTGTTCAGTAAAAACATACCAGTGACAACTTTCGGGTTTTGCTTGGCTTCGGCTTCACCCAACTGATAAGCTTTTCCCTGGTTATCTCCACCACGTGCATTCTTTGGAGGTTGAGGGCATTGGTTCCTCATGTGCCCTTTACCTTGGCAGTTAAAGCACGTCACTCCCTTCTTTCCTGGTCCCCAACGGTCTTCAGTCTTATGACCTAACTTGTTGCACTTCCCACACTTAGCACATTCACCAGTATGAGACTTCTTACAGCATAGACATCTGGTTCCCTTATCAGCAGATGCAGTTTCAGTCATCGCATTAGCATTACCCCTCCTTTGGTTTTGATTCCTGTTGTGAGATTGATGGTTATCACCACGATCATCACTATCATTTTCAGCTCTTCTTTTGTTACCTTCAGAAACACCATCAGCCTTGTCTTGGATGATTTGACCCATTAGTTGGTAGGCCATACGAACAGCTTCATCAATATTAGCAGGTTTAGATGAGGTCACATCACCATTGATGTTGGTCGGTAAGCCTCGAATATACTGCTCCACCTTCAAGTATTCTGGGTTAACCTTGTTTGGACAAAGTAGAGCAAGTTCATGGAATCTGTTTGTGTATCCATCGATGTCAGTACCCTTCAGTCTCATCTGATATAGTTCTTGTTCTAACCTCTGAATAACACTCCTTGGACATAATTCCTCAGTCATCCACCTTCTTACTTCAACCCAAGGTGTAGCATAAGCAACATCCATACCCATTGATGCCATTCTTCCATTCCACCAAGTTAATGCTCGCCCTTGAAGAGTAGCAGAGGCAAACATCACCTTGTCTCCTTCCTCACTTCCATTAAATCGAAACACGGATTCCAATTTCTCAAACCATTGCATTAACCCAACAGCACCTTCAGTACCCTTAAAAGTTGGAGGTTTGCATTTCATGAACGAGGTATAATTACACTTCTTGTTTTCAGGAATCACTGGTCTATCAGCATCACCAGTTCCAGCACCAGCATTACGAGCTCCAGTATTACCAACTCCAGTATTATCGGCTCCAGTATTACTAGCTCCAGTAGTGCCAGTTCCAGTATTGCCAGCTCCAGTATCGCCAGCTCCACCAGATCCACCAGCTCCACCGAATCCACCAGCTCCACCAGATCCACCAGATCCACCAGCTCCACCAGATCCACCAGCTCCATTATTCAAATTTTCCATAAATGCATTCATAGATACCTGAAATTGATCAGCTACTATAGCACGTAATTGAGTCTCAGTCAACTGTTTTGGCGGCATGATCCTGTTACACAATTTACATCAAAATTAGTATTCATTCAACGCTTGTGATAACAAAACATGAACAACACAAAATAAAAATAGATAGATGAAAAGAAACAAGAAAGGATGATAGAATAAAGAATAGAATTTAGACAAGGAACGAAGATTCACGAGGAATGAGTCAAAAGACAGGGATTTCTATTATGACAATCAGCGTCGTTTGTAAATCACGTATTAGTATTATAATACTCAAATAATAAACATTTATAAATAAATAAATGTAATCCATTATGCTTTAAGCATAAATAATAATTAAGTATGTATAACATATATATACTTTTCTTGTTCTCGTCCATTGGCAACTCGGAGGTTTCGCTTGCAGATGTTATAGTCAAAAGATTTCAAAATTTTACTTTTGGAAAATCTTTTCGTTCTCTATAACTTGAGCTCTGATGCCAATCTGTAACACCCCCAATTTCGGGTCATAGCAGCGGAAGGGTCATTACGTGTTACTATCATGGTTAAATCTCAATATCATAGAAAACGCCTCAAAATGAGTCATTTTAATAAAACATACATCCATTCATTTGTTTAAAGATAAAACAGTTCACACACGGTCCCAAATAGTTTTATAGTTTACACAACCAACCAAACGATAAAAGTTTCTTTGAATGGACATAGTTTAGAAAAGCGGGCCAAAACATTTTAATTTAGCAAGCTGCATGAAACCGCCTTCCTTGAGTGCCTTCTTCATGGACCTGAGATAAAACATGCTATAAAGTCAACAAAAATGTTGAGTGAATCTATAGAGTTTAAATAATTAAACGAACACAAGTATTCTGAATAAACCTTCCGTGGTTGACAATCATGTGGATCAGACATAATTATCGTTGTTATTTCATAAGTCTCGTGACATTGAACGTTAACATATATTATTTCAACCCAACACACCTAGCCAAGTGCGTATATTTCTCTTATACAATTGCATCCGATGTTTCATTACTGGTGCATCACAACACCACGCGATAGCTAGTCGCGACCGGACTGGGTGTCACCCCGATAGATCTATCCATAGTATTAGCGTTCCTTCGATTAACAATTCACGATTCATGGGTCTTTTAAGGCTAGAGCAAACTTTTATAACAACTTTCATCTAAGCATACAATCGGTCCTTTGTGTTCAATTTTAAAAGAAAGAGGGTTTACCACAACTTCTCGTTGTACCCTTCATTTATAATAAATACTTTTCCAATAATAAGGGTTTTCACAACTTCTCGTTGTACCCCTTTTATTTTAATAAAATGAGCATGTTATCCCCCTCGCGGGATTTATAAAACAAGTAAACATGTTAAAGCGAGGCTATAGACTCACCTTGGTACGATAGTAGTAATGTGACGATCGCCGATGATTTGTGATGCCCGTTAAACACGAAGACCGCAACCTACCAAATAAGGCGCGTTCGTTAATAAATGACTCAAGTATAAATAATACTTAAATAATACGAAATTCAATTTCAAATAACCATGAAAATCCCGAAAAATTAAAAATATAAGTGTACTTCTATACCCTTTTATTCAACACTATTCTTTTAAACACTTTCACTCTCGACATTGACCCGTCATAAGACGCCAAGTTAACGCAAGTCAAACCATCATTTTACTTCCCTCAGACCAGTAACTAAGTCATTTATATAATGACTTAACACTTGAGTAAGTCACCATGTCCAATAGTGAATACTTAACTCACGCCACACAAGTATTGAACTACGTGTCTAAAATACCAATCAACATGTACACTCCAAATGTACACACCAATCTAACTAATGTAGGTTTTTACTAGTTGAAAAAGTTCGTTTTCTCGGTGTCTAATCGAATTGATTTCCGGTTAAATGTGTGACTCAATTGTTTTTGGTTAAGAAAAAGGGAAGTTGATTATCTATAACTAATTAAAAAGTAAATGCGAAAAGTATTTAAAAACAAACTAAAGACAAGTACAAATAATAAAAGTAAAACAAGGTGAATATTAAAAACTAAAAGTTAAAACGATATTAAAACTAATAGTAAAACAAATAATAAAACGTAATTTAAAGCGAAACAATTAATAAAAATAAAACTAAACGAAGAAATTAACTATCGACTTGAAAACAAAGTTTACTAAATGAAAAAGGAGAGAATAAAACTAAAATGGTACTTTAAAGCTAAACGAGGCAAAACCTAAAGCGGGTACTTAATAAAAGATAAAACTTGAACTTTACGAAAAAATATTAATTTTAAAATTAGACGAAAAAATTAACTAAAAATACGTAACTTTCAGAAATAAAATCGGGACAACTTTCAGATAAAACTAGACAATTACGAAAAAAAAAATAATAATAAACAAACAAGCTAGCAGGCAGCTAGCTCAAGCTAGCAACCTGCTAGCTCAAATTGGCGCCAAAGTAATGCATGCATGCATCGCAATATACAACTTATGCATGCATCGCAATATACAATTTAGATCGGAATGTGGTTTTTGACATTGTACTATCGGAATAATTTTGTAGTATCGTAATATTATTTATTTATTTTTTTATTTTTTTTTTTTAACTTTAAACTATCGAAATGTCTAAAAAATAAAAACTGTCGGAATAAGTAAAGTATCAAAATCTGTCGGAAAGTGGCTATAGAAAATTGGGCAGCATTTCGACTTAAAGAAACCTTAAACTCCGTCGGAATATGCGATCGCAATGAGCGATCGCAATCCCGATCGGAATAAGGGGGATGAAACACAAGCCATCGCAAAGTAGAACCAAGAATGGTTATTGCGATGGAACATAAGCTGCCCGTCGGAATGTGGTAAACCCCAATATTGCGATGAAAACAACTTTAAACCGAAATTGGTGGTAATCTTAAAACATAATAAGCACATACAATAAGCTACTAAACCGAAACTTGAACAACTTAATAAGCATAAATTTGAAAGCTTTTTAAAAGACAAAATTCATAAACTTTATAAAAACACAAAATAAGCAAACTTTAAAATATAAAAACTTTTAAGAAAACTTAAAACAAATAAGCTAGACACAAAATAAGCCAATAAGCATGTCAAGCTCAAAGCTTGATTCGTATAAAAGCTTAGATGGAAAGAAAAAGATGAACTTTTTAATCAAACATCACAATTAAACAAAAAAAAAGCATAAAGATTTCGGATAAAAGATGAATCAAGATCAAGAAAGGTAGAATAAGATTAAGATTAAGACAAGAATTAAACTATCAAAAGTAAAGATTTGATTAAAAACAACAAGAAAGGAAGATGAAAGATTGGGATTCTAGTGAGAGAAACTGTCACTTTCTCTCTCTAGAATCACCTACAAAATTGAAAGAAAAACTAAGCTAAAAAACTAACCAACCCTCCTAAATGAGTTTAGGAGGGTATTTATAGGAAATGGGGAGGTGCATGTGTTGCCTCATCTTTCTTTCTTTCTTCACGTCTTCTTGTCTTTTAAGTTCTTCGACTTTATCGACTTTGTCTCGGGATTAATTAAACTCGTCTTATAATTTGTTTATTTATTAGACTCGAGTTCTTCGGCTTTTTTATTAAACTTCCGTCTTTGACTTTTTCTTCGATAAATCTTCGAATTGGTCTTGGACTTCCGTTCTTTTTCCACTCTTGATCTTTCGACTTCGTCTTTTGTCGTTTTCTTCTATAAAAGCTCGTGAAAGACCGTGTTTTCTTTCCTTTTCACATTTTGACCCTGAAACACAATAAAAACACAAACCACATATAATTCCGCCATTTACGACATAAAATATACGTTTAGGTCCAGTTTTAATGTAATTAAGTGGTAGAAAAGATGGGTGTTTTCACACCTATCAAATCCCCTACACTTAACCATTGCAATGCCCTCATGCAATGCTTAGCAATAAAGCAAGGTTTACACTTTCCATCATAATCAACCTACCTTGGCCTTTATTAAACAACTAAGGAAAATCAAAAAGATAGAAAATAACAAGATGCAACAAGGAAGAAACTTGTAAAGAAATCTAAGACTTACATTAGGGCTTGTATGTCATGAATGTTTATCACCCTCAAGTTTCACGTTCCCCATGCCAAGCTTAAAAACAAGATCATTGTTAGTACAAGTTAGCATAACAAACATTTACTCATGCGGTTCAATTAATCACTCAAACTCCCTTATTCCTATGGGTATCTCTTATATTTTATTTTTGTCTTAGAATGATCATGAAGATGCATTGTTGGACTTATTTCGATAGTTTATTTAAGCTGAAAGCAAAGTAGGACGATTTGATCAATAGTTAGCTAAAGGACAAAATCTCTTAAAACTGCTTCTCGGGATATCAAAAAGTTCATATCTTGGCATAACTTGGTTCACGATTTGAGACCTTTCTCGGGCCGATATTTGGCATGTACTTCATACTTCATATCTTCGAGAGACGTTTTTGACATAATGGTCTTCTCTTCGTTATAGAGTTTCTTCACTTGGAGACTTTTGAGGGGTACTCCAGCTTTGTTGACCACGACTTCATGATTATTTCTTCAATCTCTAATTGGGACTTTGAGATACAACGATCCGCCTCCTTTTCGGACTTGGATCTATTTATCCTCATACCTTGTTAGGGTCTTTTCGGATAGACTTCTCCATGATCTTTATGGGAGTTGATTGCTTTTCGTCGTGAGTCTTGATCCTTCATATTGATTTTGGGAATAATGCTTTTCACATCACTTTGGATCTTCAGCAATAAAATGGAATCCTCATGCCTTGTTAGGGCCTTTTCGGACTCGCCAATCTTCGCACCCCGCTTCATAAGTTATGCCTTGGCTATGAACTCTTATCATTACCGAGCAACTTTTAAACGATCTTGGGCTAGAAGCTAAGTAACTTTTCAAATTGTACGACCTTACTTATTGCAGATAATTTATTAGCAATTGATGGGAGAAAAAGATCATAATTAACTCACATAAGTTAATGAGAGAATACCAAACTTGTAACCAACTCTATCATTTCTCGTTCTCCACAATTTAAAATCTCAAGGAATGAGAGTCGTGGATGCTTAGCCTAATAAACCAATTAAGGTCTACATGGTTAAGGATACTAGCTAGAGTGAACTTGGATAAGTAAACTCGGGTTGAGTCAAAATATTCACAACGGGCCTAATATATCTAAGATATCTAAACTTGCTAAAACCATTTTATTAAAATAAGAGAAAAATAGCAAAAATAATGGGAACTACAACTAGGCCAAAATAGATTAAAAATTTTGAAAAATGTCGAAAAATTGATTTTCCGGTTAAAATGAGGACAAATACAAGGAAAAGGCCACTTAACTTCGATAGAAGTCCCCCCTACACTTAATATAAACATTGTCCTCAATGTTTAAGCATGTGGGAGTAAACTCCCCTACACTTAGGACATTGTGCACTTTGTTTAAATCTCATTAAGGAAAAGACAACTAAAGAGATTCCTATTTTAATATTGAGAAATATAAAATAGTGAATCGAAAAGAGTTTAGGATAGAACCGGGAAGAAAGGGACACGGAATCACGGTTCGTCAAAAGTCATCAAGAATGTGTCTTTGAAGCTCTAATCCCTGCATATGATAAGAAAGAGAACAAGAAACACCAACGGGGCTCCCCCCTACACTTATGGTGAAAATAGATAGATAATTGGGTTGCCTCCCAAAAAGCGCTTGTTTTTGTTGACCGAGTCACGAGCCTGACTCGTCCCCGAATTAAATGGTCCATGGGGAAGCCTCGAATGTGATACCGGGATCAAAGACCTTGTCCTCGTTCCCGGAGGACATTAATAAAGGAGAGGCGGGGGGATAAGTCTTGAAAGGGAGAAAGGTCCTTTCAACATACGTATAGTATGTGAATTCAAGATCCACGGGAGGTGGGTTGGGTATAGTAAGCACATTGTCATCCCCCAAACACAATGGATGCTGAGCAAACGGCAAAGCCGTATTGTTATCAAGCATAGTATAATCAATGTCACCTCCCGGGTCAAAGCACTCATCCTCATTTCCCGGTATAAAACGAGTAGAGTAAAAGTGATACATCACCCTCTTGGGTTTGCACGTGGGAGGATGAGGTGACAATATAATATGAGAAGTATGAGAACAATTACCTTCCACCTGCGTCCCTTTTTCAGTAGATTCACATCTTTCCACCTCTGGGATAGAAGGTGTAGTGTCATCGTGTAATAAATCTTCTAGAAAAAGTATATCTCCCTCCACATCACAATACCCGGATATGTATTCCACGGGTGTATCAATATCAAGATATTCATCGATCTCAGGAATGTGCAAACCATCATCACGAAGGAGTGAAGTATTTTGCTTTAGAAATTCCTCCTCGTCGAAAATAACCTCAATATCGTCATCACTCTCCTCATTATTTATAGGGCCAATAATATGCTCAGGGATATGAGGACTCGTCTGATCTTGCTGCTGTAAAAATGACTCCATACAAGTTCGCAGCGTGTGTAAAAGCTCTTTCGATTGCTCTTGAAAAGCTGTAGCAAGATCGTTTCTTTGTTCTTGAAAGGCTGTAGCAAGATCGACAATTGGTTCTTGGTAACTCATCCCGTGACAAGGCTGATGATCGAGTGAGTGCGGTGGGGGCTCAAGATTTTGAAAACCGGAATTATAGCACGGATGTTGCTCATAGTTGTTCATCGGTTGAGAAGAATTAGAAACCGGGTTTGGTTCATAATAATCCATAGGTGAAGAAAACTGAGGACACGGATTTTGCTCATAATAATTCATTGGTTGACAATAATAAGTGTCGTGAGTACCCCCATAGTTGTTGCAAACCGGGTATGGAGAAAAATCAGGTGCGTCTTGTGGATAGCTATTATCATTGTCATAATTGTATCCCGGTTCTTGCCCGTGTCTATACGGGTATTGAACCGGGCACGAAACATGCCAATGAGAATCGCTTCCACAATAGATGCACGGGGGAACAGGAGGTGGGTTCAAAAAGAATGAATTAGTCGAGTTGCACAAGGGACAAAATCCGAATTGTGTGTAGTCGATATCGTTTCCGCACCGCTCACATGTACACCATTGACAAGAGTTGTTCCCGGATAATTGTTTCCCACACCGGACGCAATGGACATAAAAATCCATAAAGAAAGATAGATAAGCAAGAAGAATATTTTTGGTGCAAAACTTTGAAAAAAAAATGCTTTTTAAGATTTTTCAAATGTTTTTGGATTTTTTAAAAATTTTTGAATACGAAAAATAACGTTCACAAGTGAACGGATCCCAAAAGCCAACGCGTCACTCACAAAAAACCTTCGATCCTCACGAAAAGAGCCGGCAGCGGCGCCATTTTAATGTAGGTTTTTACTAGTTGAAAAAGTTCGTTTTCTCGGTGTCTAATCGAATTGATTTCCGGTTAAATGTGTGACTCAATTGTTTTTGGTTAAGAAAAAGGGAAGTTGATTATCTATAACTAATTAAAAAGTAAATGCGAAAAGTATTTAAAAACAAACTAAAGACAAGTACAAATAATAAAAGTAAAACAAGGTGAATATTAAAAACTAAAAGTTAAAACGATATTAAAACTAATAGTAAAAAAAATAATAAAACGTAATTTAAAGCGAAACAATTAATAAAAATAAAACTAAACGAAGAAATTAACTATCGACTTGAAAACAAAGTTTACTAAATGAAAAAGGAGAGAATAAAACTAAAATGGTACTTTAAAGCTAAACGAGGCAAAACCTAAAGCGGGTACTTAATAAAAGATAAAACTTGAACCTTACGAAAAAATATTAATTTTAAAATTAGACGAAAAAATTAACTAAAAATACGTAACTTTCAGAAATAAAATCGGGACAACTTTCAGATAAAACTAGACAATTACGAAAAAAAAAAATAAATAATAAACAAACAAGCTAGCAGGCAGCTAGCTCAAGCTAGCAACCTGCTAGCTCAAATTGGCGCCAAAGTAATGCATGCATGCATCGCAATATACAACTTATGCATGCATCGCAATATACAATTTAGATCGGAATGTGGTTTTTGACATTGTACTATCGGAATAATTTTGTAGTATCGTAATATTATTTATTTATTTATTTTTTTTTTTTTTAACTTTAAACTATCGAAATGTCTAAAAAATAAAAACTGTCGGAATAAGTAAAGTATCAAAATCTGTCGGAAAGTGGCTATAGAAAATTGGGCAGCATTTCGACTTAAAGAAACCTTAAACTCCGTCGGAATATGCGATCGCAATGAGCGATCGCAATCCCGATCAGAATAAGGGGGATGAAACACAAGCCATCGCAAAGTAGAACCAAGAATGGTTATTGCGATGGAACATAAGCTGCCCGTCGGAATGTGGTAAACCCCAATATTGCGATGAAAACAACTTTAAACCGAAATTGGTGGTAAGCTTAAAACATAATAAGCACATACAATAAGCTACTAAACCGAAACTTGAACAACTTAATAAGCATAAATTTGAAAGCTTTTTAAAAGACAAAATTCATAAACTTTATAAAAACACAAAATAAGCAAACTTTAAAATATAAAAACTTTTAAGAAAACTTAAAACAAATAAGCTAGACACAAAATAAGCCAATAAGCATGTCAAGCTCAAAGCTTGATTCGTATAAAAGCTTAGATTGAAAGAAAAAGATGAACTTTTTAATCAAACATCACAATTAAACAAAAAAAAAAGCATAAAGATTTCGGATAAAAGATGAATCAAGATCAAGAAAGGTAGAATAAGATTAAGATTAAGACAAGAATTAAACTATCAAAAGTAAAGATTTGATTAAAAACAACAAGAAAGGAAGATGAAAGATTGGGATTCTAGTGAGAGAAACTGTCACTTTCTCTCTCTAGAATCACCTACAAAATTGAAAGAAAAACTAAGCTAAAAAACTAACCAACCCTCCTAAATGAGTTTAGGAGGGTATTTATAGGAAATGGGGAGGTGCATGTGTTGCCTCCTCTTTCTTTCTTTCTTCACGTCTTCTTGTCTTTTAAGTTCTTCGACTTTATCGACTTTGTCTCGGGATTAATTAAACTCGTCTTATAATTTGTTTATTTATTAGACTCGAGTTCTTCGGCTTTTTTATTAAACTTCCGTCTTTGACTTTTTCTTCGATAAATCTTCGAATTGGTCTTGGACTTCCGTTCTTTTTCCACTCTTGATCTTTCGACTTCGTCTTTTGTCGTTTTCTTCTATAAAAGCTCGTGAAAGACCGTGTTTTCTTTCCTTTTCACATTTTGACCCTGAAACACAATAAAAACACAAACCACGCATAATTCCGCCATTTACGACATAAAATATACGTTTAGGTCCAGTTTTAATGTAATTAAGTGGTAGAAAAGATGGGTGTTTTCACACCTATCACTAACCTATCTAGACTTGTCCGATTTTGACGAAACTTAGTGACAAACTCACACATAATATGAATAAGACTTAGTTTAAGTTTCATTCAAAAATATTACTTCTAAGACCTTCTGCTCGACACACCTTCGTGTTATAAAAACCGGACAGTTTTACGCCTTTGACTTGTAAAACAATTTTAACTTATCTAAACAATTCCGTTTGCAAAACCGACACTCGGGTTTGAAAATAGACTCATGACCTGAGGTTTAGAAACTTACAACAGTCCTTGAACATTTTTAAAACTCATTTTATAGTCCCCGAGATTCGATCCAAATATCGACAACAATTTTCGGATTGTGCCGATACTCGTCTCCCGGTACACGAATACTAAAACTAGCATAACATTTCGCTCGTAATGAGTTAGAAGCTCATTCAAGCGGCAAAACGAGCGTCTTGAAGATTACTACAACAATATCACATCATCCCATATCATAATCAGACGTAAGACTTCCAAAAATACCCTTTTACCTACTGGTCTAAAATGACTAGTTAAAACTCATACCAAATCAATTTTTCAACTCATTCTAACAATTCCTATGGTCCTAATATCATCCTAAGATCATACTAACACATCTTGCTAACTCCTTACCTCCTCAAATTTAATAAAATAAAAATAAAATATAAAGAAATCTTACATGCAACATCAACCCACTATGAATATAATAATATTAACAACATACATAGCCATAGAAATGGATCAAACATGATGTTCTTCATCAAAATTTGAAAATAAAAATTTAGTGGATGCATGTGGGAAATTTTTATACCAATATGAAGCTCTTGAAATTTCTAGGATGGGACTTCTTTTAGATTTTGAAGATTCAAAGTAAAAATTGATTTTTGATGGTGGCAATGGTGATGGTGGTGGACGGCAAACACAAGGGAAGAGAGAGAGATGAGTGATTTTTTTGTTTGTTAAAATGAATTTTTAATTAAAAATGGTTAGTGGAATTTCCTTAAATAGTCTAAAGGTAGGGTAGATTTTGTTATTTAGGCATAGTTTTGGTACAAAAATGCAATTGAATAGTTTACAAGGTAGAAAATGTAAATTGTAAATTTTGAAAATATTTACGGGGCTCGGGTTTCGAAAAAATACTTTTCGAAAGTTAAACGCTTCATAAAAATAATAATAAAGCTTCGACACGACTTGAAACGCAATTAAATCGAAAACGTCGAAAATATAAAATATCGAAACAATCGATAATAAAATGTACATTTTTGGGCATCCGTCGGTATCGCGATCACTAATAGTTCTCGTCATTCGTTAAAACGTAAAACACTAGAAATAAAGATTAAATATAATAAAAATCATTTTTATGATTATTTGAGAATATAATATCGATACCTAACAAATTCCTTGTCGGTTTTCATCTAATCGACATTTTTACGCTAGTTTCAAGTCATAACCTTCTCGGTTAGTCGATAAATCTTTAAATTCTCATTAAAGTAAACACGTAATACGTAATAGTCGAGATTAAAATAACGACCTGAAATTGACGGGTTGTCACAAAAAGTGCCAAGTTTGAAAGTATAGGGTTGGGATTATTTTTATACCGAGACTTAAACCAACCACAAGGACTACTTGTGACAAATTCTAAACTTAAAACAAGACCTAAATGTGTCCTATAATATTTTCGAGACTTAGAGGACTTGTTTTGCCATGTTACTAAACTTAACCGAGCCCTAAGGACTCGGTTTGTAATAACCCGAAAGTTATAAAACCCTAGGGACCACTATTGTCACTTTTTGAAAGTATTATGAGCCCTAGGGGTGTTTTTGAAAATATATGTAACGAATAAGGAGTAACGAGGTAATATATTTAACGAACGAAACCCTAGGGGTTATTTTGGAAGTTATTATTCTACAAGGACTAATGTGTAATTTAATTTAATTAAAAACCTTAATAAAAATGTCTTATTAATAAATTATATTAAGTTATATTTTTAGTATTTAAATGAAATAATCTATTAGAGTTATTTATGACATTTTATAAACGAACGAACTATATTAGTGTATTCGAAACCCTAAGAAAATTTGGTGAAACATATTATTTTCATACAATCAATTAATTAAATAAAAATCTATTTATTTAATTTATTATACTTTTATTGTACGAACAAATTAAATATACTGTTAGAAACTAAATATATATTATTATCGATAACTTGCTATAAGTTTAATGTATAAACAATAGTAACAACTTATAAATCTATGATCATGCATTTTCATCAATTACATTTATCTGTGCATTTTTATTGTGCATATAGTGAGTCATATAAATTACTTAGGTAATTTCACTACTTCGTGATCATACTGTTCCAGTGCATTCAGTGACATTATCCCTACATCATCACTACAGAGGTGAGTTCATGGCCCCATCTTTTACTGTTTTATAACTGGGGGAGAAAACATACTTAATAATTGTTTATGCAAACGCTAACAGACAAAAATAGATTACTGCCTATTGTTTGCCCCATTATTCCCGTGGACTGTAATAGCTAATAGTGTAACACGAAATGTTTTAAATAGATCTATTTGGATATTAACAACACCCGACCTGTGTGACTTGCTATCACGAAACGCTTATGTGACACCCCGGGTAGGGTCAAAATATGCGAAATTATCAACGGAGATGCCACAAGGGTGGATCGATAGCACATAGTTCATAGAGCATAAGATAAAGGATTATTCAAAACAGATTACATGATTATTAAACAATTAATAAAAAATTCTTTTACATGACATAAGTAAATTGTTCATTTTCCCCAAATGGAACCCTTGACGATTCCTACAATGCAGATTACATAGATGCTTGAGTCCATGCACATATCACGTACTAACTTCATTTTCCTGAGAAAAACATGCTTAGAGGGTCAACATAAAGTTGGTGAATTTACAGGTTTAACAATAATTAGTTTCGACATACATTAATCATAGAAGTAACAATGCACAAAGAATTCTTACTAAAAAGTAGATTACATTTGCTATTACTCGAAACTGGAGCTTAACCTTCCATAGTCCTCAACAGATGAGGACGTAGTGTCTTACAAAAAGACACCGAAACCTAGTTCCAACATGGTATACATCTGTTGTCCCGGCCAAGGCACAGTGAGCATGACTCACCCAGATGGGGATGGTCAATCCCTAATAGATCTATTTATAATATTCAGGCGATTTACAACAATTTAATAGTTTCTATAATAGTCAATCATAGTCAAGTTTATACAATTCAGTTATGTCAATTTAAAATAGTTGCATGTTTTCTCCCCGTAGAGGAAAAGTTTACCAATAGTTTATATGCGGCTGTAAACTCACCTGGGAGTTGGCAATAACTGTATAACACGAATATCCAAATAATGCTCACGCCAAAAGATATGCCTAATCAAATAGTACAGTCTTAATAGATAGTACAAAGAACGTATGTGTATGCTTATACAGATTTTTAATCAGTTGATTAATGCTACAGTATTTATCTAAATAACTTTAGTACAAGTATTAACGATATCCATTTAAACTTATCTATATAAGTTTCATTTCTATGTAAACATAAAATGTCTTACTTATGATACTAGTTTGCATTCGTAGTACATGTACTAATAATAACCTTTCAAACTTACAATTAAGTTTCCTATTTAAGTAGACATATAATGTCTTACTTATAGTGTCAGTTTACGTTCGCAGTTCATGTATTATTAACATTCATTTAAACTTACCATTAAGTTTCATATATAAGTAAACACAAAATGTTCTACTTAAAATATTAATTTACGTTCGTAGTACATGTAGTATTAATAACCATTTAAACTTATAATTAAGTTTCCTATTTAAGTAGACATAAAATGTCTTACTTATAATATTAATTTACGTTTGCAGTTGATGTTGAGTTTTTGCTACCCTTTAGGAAAAGGATGACAAAAGTGGCAAGTATTAAGTGTCGGTTTAGGAAAACCAAGCACTAATGACCAATTAAGTTCGTTCTCAAGGAGGCTAGTGTGTTATGTGTGTAATGATATGGATTAATTTGTGATTATATTTGAATAAGAAGAATAGAAAGGGGATTAGAAGAGAATGACGGTTCTGAAGACGGATTAAACCAAGTCTAAAAAGGCGTACACGAAAAGTCGTAAAAACCACCAAAATTAAAATTTTAACCTGATTCTAAAAATTACCAAAAATCCCTAATAATATTCTAAGAGTTTACAAAAAAATCAAAACTTGCAAAAACCTTTTAATTAATTAGATAATGACTTTTTAATGCTAATTAAAGCCCTAAAAATCAAAATTAATTAATAAAAAGCCCTAAACAAGATTTTCAAGTTTGTAAACCTCAAAAATACTCTAAGGAAGCTAAAAACTATTTTTCAAAATTTTAAAACCAATTAAAACTATTTTTAAACAATTAAAAACTCCTAAAATCAATTAAATCTTAAATTAATTATAAAAAATAATTAAAAGACCTAAAAAATATTTGGAAAGTTGCAAAAATCCTAATTAAGTGTTTAGAACCTAGGAAAAATATAAAAACCTAGAAAATCAGACTTTTAATTTTTAATAATAAAATAATATTAAGAATCAAAAAACTATAAAAAATTCTAAAAACTTGCAAACTAGCTTAATTTAACCTAATAAACTCAGAAATGAAAGTGAAATTACCTAAATACCCCTATTGGGCCTAGAAAATGGGCCAAACCCAAAACAGTCCCTTATTGGGCTTAATTAAGGCCCAATAAGAAAAAGTGTTCAAATTAAGCCCAAAAAGCACAGGTTGACTCAAAATTTGATTTTAAACAACTTTTTCCAAAGGCCCAAAAGCTGAAAATGTGAAATAAGCCAACTTATAATAAGCAGCTTATTCTTAATGGGCTTTTTGGCCCATTAAGCCATAAGCTAAAATTTTACACACAACCTTCTTTTGACCTAACAAAGACTTCTGCAAAAAGAATTTTCAAATAAGCCCGCTTAATAAGCCAGAAACAAGTCACAAACTTATTCACAAAACGACAAAATAGTCGTTTTTATGATCGAGACCACCTCAGAAGCTGATTCAAGTTGCAAAATGTTTCTTTTGACAAGACTAAGCTTAAAAACCAAAGACCTTTCAAATAAGCACACTCAATAAGCTGGAAAATCAAATAAGCACTTATGTTAAAAGTCAAACAAGTTGGTTTTCTAGTAAAAAGTCAAAGTCAAAGTCTCATAAGCTCCAGTTTACTTAAATGGGTCAAATAATGAAGATCTATCACAAAAAATAAGTTGTTGCAAGTCAGAATAAGCTAGAATAGCCTAATGATAAGCTGATGACAAAATTGCACTAGCAGGGGCTAGTTTTGGATGTTGAGCAGTGGAAACTTTTTCCACTGCTTGACTATTTTGACTTTTTGTCTTTAGTGACTTTTTTGGAGATTCAGATTTCACAAAGGCACCCAAATGATCTCTGGATCAAAAGGAGTCAATCACAATCAAAATAACACAATCACTAACACCCAATTGATATAGTTTAATCAATCATTCATCAGACATTGCACATACATGAACAATAAGCAGTTTAGAACTTATTAGCAGTTTTAGCACAATTCAGCCAGCCAAATTCAACCAAATGCACACACAAGCTATAATAAACTCCAATAAGCAAGTCTAAACAGGTTTCATGCACTGGTTCAAAGAATTAAGCAAGATTCAAGCAATGAAAGTTACTGATGAACACTAACACATGCAGTTTTCTACTTTTGCTGATGTATTTGACACACAAGCCAATTTCAACACCTCAAATCTTTCAAACAGGTTATATTAACTTTGTTTAAACCACTTTTATCCCTAAGCATGCATACACACTAAGTGTTCCCAAAATCCTAGGTCAAAACAAGTAGAAACAAGGTCTATATAGCAGATTGATTGATTCAAGTGTTCAAACCCAAATACTTGCAGCAAAACACTCTCAAACAAAGGTATAGCAGATACACAGCACAAACAACACCTTCACTTAACACAATAACAAGTTACAAGCACAAACCAGTAGACCCAAACACCCCTTTAACTTTTTCAAATCAAAATTTTCAAAAGCACAATGAGATTTCAGGCCAACCAAGCATCAATTAACACTCAAACAAGTATAATAAACAGATTCAAGCAAGAACAAGCCACAAAATTCACAAGAACAACAGTTTCATACAAATATCACCAAAAATCACAATTTAAGCAGATTTGGAGATTAAGTATGCAAACCTCATGGATGTACATCCACACCCACGAATTTTGAGCTTATGTGCTAGCAAGAACAAGCACAAGCTTCCACAATAAGCCTGCTAAGATTGAACAAGGGTTAAGCACAATATCATAAAAATCAGAAACTTGGAAAAACTTGATTAATGCAAACTTGTTACCCCACACTTGATTATCCCCAAGTTATAAGCCTCACCACACCTTACCAACTCAGTTAGGATGCTATGATCAGCCCTATAGCCCAATAATTCCAAGATTGGAACAAGACTTAGCAAAATATCAAGAAAATGAGGAAATATGCAAACTTTTGCACACTCCTCTTTGAAAAACAGGTTTTGAACTTTAAGAACTAACAAGCATATAACAAATGAAAGCAGTAAACAAGATTGGCCAATGACTTTTCTTCAAGATTTCAAACTCAACTTCATTAATTTAGAAATAGGATTTATAGAAACTTGAACCAAGGAAAAATCAAAAAGCAAACTGAAATGTGAAGGCCTAAGTGGCTTTATATAGCCTTACAAGTGACTAAGGAAAGCTGAAAAATACATAAACCCTAGTTGTGAAGTCCCAAAATTGCCCTTGTAGCTTCTTGAAAATCTTGGCTTCATGTGACTTGAATTGGCGTTTTGTGGTGATAGCTGTCATGAGAATGTGATCAAAGGGCTCAAACAAAGCTTAAAATGTAAGCTTGAATGTGGGACGTTGGATTGTGGCCATCTTTTTGGCAGTATGCATGGGTGTGGAGCAGGGGAGACACAAGGAGACAAATGGGGTGATGAGGTGTCCATTTTTAAGGATGGGTTGTGTTAAGTATCCACTTAATCTCAAATCTGGAGGTGATGGCTGCTTAATTCTTGCTTAATCAATAATCCCCAATTTGTGTTCTTGAGTAATAGTAACACGTTTTAATCTGGTTTGGGTTTTAAAAAGATGTTAAGCGCCAAAATATTAAACTAATCCAAGATTAGTTATAACAGGTTTAAGTGGATAGCTGAGGTGGACAAAAGGTGGAGTTTCATTGGTGGAGGGAAGTAAGTGGGGCACGTGGCAACCCAGGAGTGGTCTAGGTAAGTTTAGATCTTGGCCAGAATAAGTCCCTCACTTTTCTTTCTTCTTTCACTTTGTAAATAAATCCCACAAATCTGATTCCCTTTGTTATTTAAGTTTCCTTTTTCACACTTTTGCCCCAAATACTTTTCCAAAGTATTTTTAGGGGTATTTCTTGCCATTTTTGAATTCTTCAAGGACTGATTTGGTATTTTCTTCAATGATGATGGTCTAGACTTGTATAATTGACATTTTGGAGGACTGAAATTGCCAAGTCTTGATGATTGAGGGACCATTTTTGCCAAATGTTGAAAGTTGAGGGTCCTTTTTGTAATTTTGGAATTTTCAAAGGACCAAACTTGTCATTTCTTATACTTTGAAGGACTTCATGATGTATTTGACTTTGTGGATGATACTGGTTGACAATTTAGCTTTGTTGAGGGGCTAAACTTGCCAATTCTTCAAAGTTAAGGGTCCTTTTTATAATTTTGACAAACTTTAGGGACCAAACTTGTAATTATGAGGATACAAGGGTATAAAGTGTCAAGTCTTCATAATTGGAGGACCGTTCTTCATAATTGTTCAAATCTTCAAGGGTTGATCTTGGGAAAGTCTTCATTAGGGCTTGGTTCATTGTGCGGCTTTGTTTCCCGTGTTCGTTTTTGCATGATTCTTGTGATCTTTTGTCATTATCTCAATATCCGTACCTAAAATACACAAGCAACAAACACAAGCATATATTTGGGTATTTTGATGATATTTAATGCATTTTAAGCCCCATTTGGACGATGAGACTATGTATAAAAGCTGTCTCATCACTCCCCCATACTAAACCATTGCCGTGCCCTCACGCAATGCTAGAATAAAGTATCAAAGCATCTCCAAAATTCATTTTATTCACTTTATTGAACGATAAACTAGCTACACTACTACTATTACTACTACTTGCGTTTTAGACATAATGTATGATTTTCATCGCAAAATGGGACGTTTAGGTTCATAGAATAAGAACACGTGAATGCTTCGTTAGAAATAATTTCATCGTCCTCGATTTTCACCCCAATTCCATGCTAAGCGTGCAATGAGATCATTGTCATTATAAGTTAGTAATGCTAACACTACTCATATGCCCTAATCACGTACTTATCCTCCCATTATTCCTAAGTTGTATCTCTTATATTTTATTTTGTCTTGAATGTTTCACGAGGATACATTTTTGACTTATGCGATAATAGAGATTTAGGTCTAAAAATAGAGTCCTAACGGTGTAACTAAGACCATCAAATCAATAACCCCTCTTAATAGACAACGATGTTAAAAAATTAAGTTGACAAGAAGAATCGATAAACACGGTTTTATAACGGTTTTGAACATGAGACTTATTACCAAGACTTTTATACGCCCCCTAACGGAAGGGCCTTATTATCTTTGGTTAACCTCCATCTTTTATTCAACTTCTCCATGAAGCTTTTATTATGACTTCGGTCTTGCCTTGCCTTTTATTATCCGCCTCATCGGTGGTTTTATTAGCCAAAGACGTATATCCTCACGCTAAAGCGAATTTTGGATCTTTAAAGCTTCGAAGATTAAGGCTTGATTCACTTTCAATTTTTGCATAGATTTTAGGCCTTGTGGGGCTTCAAATTGTTTGCTAGATTTAGGTGAGCACTTGAAATCTTATTATTGGGTGAAGCTTTCGATTATTGGGGTGCCAATACTTCAAAACCGTGACGCTGGCGATACCTTAATGTCTTCCCAATTTAATTACACGGAAGCTACTAGAAAAGACTAGAAACCCAACAATCCTAACTAAACCGCTAAGTCAATATTTATTAAGCAAAAAATATTTACATGCGAAGGGAGAATAAGCAAACAACGAGAACACATGAGTTTTTGAAAGAATACGAGTACTCTACGTTTAGCATAGTAACTTATAATTAACTCTATCATTTCTCGTCCTAATTTAAGAGACTTAGCCTAATGTGTAGTTAAGGAATCAAAGCTAAGTGCTCAACACGCACGGTCGAGTCAAAAATTACTCTTATTCTCGCATCGGAAAACCTACATTTGTGTCTTCAAACACTTATAAAACATGAGAAAAATTTAAAAATTTGGCCATTTCTAGCCTTATTTTGCAACAAAACGATAAACAAAACGATAAACTTTGGAAAGCGTGAAGGTTTGGCAAGGCAAGTATCTATTCACCCCCCATACTAAAGTTAAACATTGTCCTCAATGTTTCGAGTCTAGGGGTGCAAACACCCCCATACTAGAGACGTAGTCGAATGCCTAATCTAGCATGGAAAGGGTGTAACCAATAAGTAATAGCCGTTTATGAAGTGTGCTAAAAACCTAAGGTTAGAACAATCAAGGATATATCATGGATATTGAGAAATGTCTCCAAAGCAAACGATCGAGTGCTCCCATAAAACGAACACGAGAGGCTCCAATTGTGAAGATCATGATCTAAAAACCACATATCACAAACAACCACAGAACAAAGGTTGGAAGGGCACAAATCCCCACACGTAAGCTACATTAGAAAGCGATAATATGTACATAGGATAAGCATGGGACTCCCCCACGAGGCTCCTCGTTTTTTATTACCGAGTCATGAGCTCGACTCGATCCCCTCAATACTAATTATCATTGGGGAAGGTGACTTGGTCGAGGTAGTTCAAGGATGGAACTTCCCCGCCAAAGTAGTGCTTCAACCTATGTCCATTCACCTTGAAATTAGGACCATCATCTTGAGCTAGCTTGATGGTCCCATAAGGAAACACTTGAGTCACGGTGAATGGACCGGACCAACGGGATTTCAACTTACCGGAAAAGATTTTCAATCTTGAATTAAAAAGCAAAACTTGATCCCCAATGTTAAAAACCCGGTTTTTAATTTTAGAATCATGCAACTTTTTAGTTTTCTCTTTATAAATCAATGATTTTTCATAAGCAATATCCCTCAATTCATCCAATTCATTTAATTGCATTTTCCGGTGTTTTCCCGCGGTCTCCATATCATCATTACAATGCTTTAGGGCCCAATAAGCCTTGTGTTCTAACTCGATAGGCAAATGACAATTCTTTCCATACACAAGCTTATAGGGAGTGCACCCAATGGGCGTCTTATGAGCGGTCCTAAAGGCCCATAAAGCATCGTCTAACTTATCCGACCAAGATTGTCGGTTTTCCCCTACGGATCTCTCCAAGATCCTCTTCAAAGCTTGGTTTGAAACCTCGACTTGCCCACTCGTTTGTGGGTGATAAGCCGTAGAAAGACGATGTCTAACCCCATATTTCCTTAAGACTCTTTCGAATTGGTCATTACAAAAATGGGTTCCACGATCGCTTATGATCGCACGAGGGGTTCCAAACCGAGAAAACAAGCTTTTCAAGAACTTAACTACCACACGAACATCATTAGTGGGCAAGGCCTTTGCCTCCACCCACTTAGAAAGGTAGTCAACCGCAACGAGAATGTACTTATTACCACGAGATGATGGGAACGACCCCATAAAGTCTATACCCCAACCGTCAAAGATCTCACATACTTGAATGATATTTTGTGGCATTTCATCTTTTTGTGAGGCTTTTCCTTGTCGTTGGCATGCATCACAAGACTTCACAAGAATTTGTGCATCTCGGTAAATAGTAGGCCAAAAGAAGCCGGCATCAAACACCTTTTTAGCCGTGAGATTAGCACCATGGTGACCACCCGTGGGTCCCTCATGGCAAGCTCTAAGGATGTTAGAAGCTTCGGTGCCAAATACACAACGTCGGATGATTTGATCTGCAAAAGTTCGAAACAAGTAAGGGTCGTTCCAAAAGTAGAACTTGACGTCACGAAAGAATTTTCGTTTTTCTTGAGTCGTCATACCCTTAACGATGAAGTTACCCGCATGGTAATTTGCAAAATCCGCAAACCATGGGGTGGAAGAATCAAGCTTAGAATTCACTACACCAAGTGTTTCAAGCGGAAATGTTTAGGTGATTTCCTTAGGCTCGTAAACACTTTGGTGAGGATCTTCCAAACGAGAGAGATGATCGGCCGCTAAATTCTCGGCTCCTTTTTTGTCAACGATGGTGTGATCAAATTCTTGAAGGAGGATAATCCAACGAAGTAATCTCGGCTTAGCATCTTGCTTTGCCATTAGATACTTAATAGCCGAATGGTCCGTATACACTATGCATTTCGTCAAGACGAGATAAGGTCGGAATTTCTCAAATGCATACACCACGGCAAGGATCTCCTTTTCCGTTGTAGTGTATTTAAGTTGAGCCTCGGTCATCGTCTTGCTAGCATAGTGAATAGGCAAGAAGTGCTTATCATGACGTTGCCCCAAAACGGCCCCAATAGCGTAATCACTAGCATCACACATAAGCTCAAAGGGGAGATTCCAATTGGGAGCAACAAGAATGGGAGCTTCGGTAAGTTTCCTCTTAAGGATCTCAAAGGCTTGTACACAGTCAAAGACAAAACGTGCCTCTTTTTCAAGAAGATGTGTAATGGGTCGAGAAATCTTTGAAAAGTCCTTGATGAATCGACGATAAAAGCCCGCGTGGCCTAGGAAACTCCTAACTCCCTTGACGGTTTTGGGATGAGGTAATTTGGCGATGACGTCTACCTTAGCTTGATCTACCTCAATCCCCGCTTTCGAGACCTTGTGCCCTAAGACGATTCCACTCTTAACCATAAAATGACATTTTTCCCAATTGAGCACAAGGTTGGTTTCCTCACAACGTTTTAACATTCTCTCAAGGTTCGACAAACACGAAGTGAAAGAATCACCAAACACGGAAAAGTCATCCATGAAGACTTCCATCGTCTTCTCGATCATATCATGAAAAATAGCCATCATGCATCGTTGAAAAGTTCCCGGTGCATTGCAAAGTCCGAATGGCATTCTACGATAGGCAAACGTTCCATATGGACACGTAAATGCAGTTTTTTCTTGATCACGAGGATCGATGGGAATTTGGAAGTAACCGGAAAAACCATCTAAAAAGCAATAGAAATCGTTTCCCGCAAGACGCTCCAACATTTGGTCCATGAAGGGCAAGGGAAAATGGTCTTTTCGAGTGGCTTCATTCAACTTTCGATAGTCAATGCACACTCTCCATCCGGTCACGAGTCTAGTGGGAATCAACTCGTTGGCATCGTTTGGCACAACGGTCATCCCTCCCTTTTTAGGGACACAATGAATAGGACTCACCCAAGGGCTATCGGAAATAGGGTAAATCATTCCCGCGTCAAGGAGTTTAAGGACCTCCTTTTTGATGACGTCGTGAATTTTGGGGTTCACCCTCCTTTGACTTTGGATTGTTGGCTTGAAATCCTCCTCCATTAAGATTTTGTGGGTACAAAACTTGTGATCGATCCCCTTAATGTCGGATAACTTCCACGTAATCGCCCCTTTGTGAGCCTTTAGAACATAGACAAGTGCGGTTTTTTCATCATTCGAAAGATCCTTCGCAATAATAACCGGCAACTTGTCGTCCTCCTCCAAATAGACATATTCGAGGTGAGGAGGTAAATCTTTCAACTCAAGGATAGGTGGTTCCTCAAGTGAAGATTTAGGCTCGATACTCATAACCTCCTCGGGCGGAGGAAATGGGAAATCGTTAAGAAAATCCTTGATAATCGAGAAGTCCTCATCGTTGTCGAGGTCTTCGTCACAAGTACGTGGAACATTGCATTCTTCCAACGTAAAACCACCACCTTCAAAAGGAGTGAAGGTCGGTGTCGAATTATCAAGAATTGGATCCAACATAGTGGGATTGCCACTAGTTTCTTCATCACCAAAACCTAGAACTTCTTGTGAAAATTCCTCGCAAACCACGTCAATCATATCAACGAGGTTTATGGTTGCAACTGAATAAACATGAGAAATTTGAGAGTTTTGAGTTGCGTTTATAACAAGTTCCTCGTCGTTGAAACGTAAGGTGATCTTTTTAGCATGCACATCAATCAAAGCCATAGACGTATCTAAAAACGAACGACCTAAAATGAGGGGAACTTGAGGATCCGTGGGGATATCAACAACAATGAAGTCTACGGGATAGTAGAACTTCCCCACTTTCACAAAAACGTCTTCCGCCAAACCACATGCAGGAATTGTGGAATGGTCGGCCAACTCGATAGACATTAGTGAAGGAGTAAGATTAGGAAGATTGAGCGAATTGAAGATTGCAAGTGGCATCAAGTTAATGCTAGCGCCAAGATCGGCCAAGGCGAAGCATTCTTCCATGTCTTGGATTGCACAAGGGATCAAAAATTTACCGGGATCACCGACTTTTTGAGGTATGAGATTAAGATAAACCGACGAACAACTAGACAATTGGTGCAATTTCTCCTTGTTGTTCAACATACTCTTAAAGTTAGCGGCAAATCGAGGCATCATGACCAAAGCATCGGCGAAACTCACATTAAGGTGCAAATCACGAAACATTTTCATAAAAAGCTCAAATTGGTAATTGTCGCGCTCTTGACCTTTCTCCTTCCTAAGTCTCGATGGATAGGGCAAGGGTGGTGTGGGTTGAGGCATAGTAGGCATAGCCTTTGGAATCTCGGGTTCCAATGATGGTAATGGGTCAACCGTAGGTGTGGCATGAGCGGTACTTCGTGGGATTGGGACATGCTCCTTTTGGACCACCACCTCGGGTTCTTCCTCAATTGCTTCCTCCGTAGGAGCAATTGGTTGAGGAATCGGCTCCTTAAGTGTCTTACCACTACGTGTGGTAATCACTTTCATCTCACCCTTAGGGTTGGATATGGTGTTGCTAGGAAGACCACTTGACGACGGTTTACACATTATTGCCTCAAACATAGACGAGATTTTATCTTCAAAATTAGATTGCCTCAATACGGCTTCGGTTTGCCTTTTCTCGGCCTTAAGCATCTCTTGTTTAATCTCATGTTGCCCTTGTTCCATCTTTTGTTGGTTTTATTGCAACCTAGTGACATTTCCTTCCATCTTATTGGTGTGGATTTTAAGTTCATTAGCTAACTCATTTTTCAACTGTTTCTTCAAGTCGTCTTTAAACCCGGATCTTTGGCTAATGATTTCTCTTTGAATGTTGTCAAACCTAGCATCATTCCCACTAGCATATTCAACAAACTCACTTGGAAGATCTTTCAATGTTTGCAAACTTTTGTTGTTATTTTGAAAATCATTTTTGTTTGAAACTTGATTATTAGCCCCTTGATTCCCATAGTTTCCCTTGTTGTAATTGTTCTTAAAACCAACTTGATTGTTGCGATAGTTGTTAGCATTTCGATTTGTTCCAAAACCCGGTGGAGTCATTTGATTAGAGCGGGAAACTTGACCGTTTTGGTTGTAATTTCCCGTGGTCGCGAAGGCACTCGAAGTGTTACCACCGTTGGTAATGCACTTGGAGAAATCATGACCTCCACCACAATACATGCAAGAAACCTCAACCGCTTTAGCCGTAGCGGGAGCACTTGGTTCACCAACTTTAAACTCAATCAAAAGTCCTTTCAACTTATCAAAAATCTTGTTTTCCAAGTTTGCCTCAATTTGGCAAGCATCGATGGTATTAGACAAAGAAGGTGAAGCCGAAGACGAAGCCTTACGAACACTAGACGTGCTACGAGGACTATACACCTTAGATCTATTTTCAATATCACCAAAGCTTCCTTAACCGTTTTACACAAAAAATTACCACCCGCGGCGGCATTCAAATAATCCCTTTCATGATCATTAAGTCCATTGTAAAACGTGTCAATTTGATGCAAATCGGAAAAACCGTGAATAGGACATTCATGTAACATTTCCTTTCGAGTTGACGGCAGAGAAAGACTGGGCATTCAGGCGAGCCGCCCGGTCATAAGGCGTGGAATTAGACCAAGGGGAATCTCCATAGGAACAAGTCCCTTTTGCGTGCGGATGTAGCTAAGTGTCTGACTCTATTGGTCATAGTTTCCTGCTGTTGCGGCCGGTGCTCGTTTGCGCGCGGAGCGATTTCCTTCGCGGATCCAAACGCGCTCACAAGGCGCACAATAAGAATAAGACTTCGCAGCCCCTACTTCAATTAAGGCAAGCTCCCTTCGTTCTATGAACCCTTGTTGATTCAAACCTATTCCAAGCCGTTGAAAAACTTTCATTAAATTCTTGTGAAAACTTTGAAATCTCGTTTTTCAAGTGCGTAGTCTTAGAGGGCGGAAAAAATTGGTTCACAAACTTAGACACGAGATCCTTCCACGTCAATATAGAATTGGGTGGCTCTTTCTCTAACCAAATTTTTGTGGGCCCCGCTAAGGAATACGGAAAAAGCATCATCTTAATCGAGTCGTTAGAGACATCCTTAAATTTGCAAGTAGCGGTAAGACGATTGAATTGGCGGATATGGTTGTGTGGATTGTCCTTCTCATCACCACGGAATTTGTTGTTTTGAATCATGGACAACAAACCCATTTTCACCTCGAAATTCTCCGCAAGGATTGCGGGAATCACAATAGCCTCTCCATAACCCTCGGTGGGTGCTTGAAGTAACTCCATCATAGTTCGATTCGCCATGGTTGGTTCTTCTCTTACAATAGGTTCGTCAATAGGAGACTCCTCACTAGAATTGTTGGAAGTGGGAGTTTTGTTCTTTCTTTTACGTGCACGTCTTGCTTGATTTCGAGTTAGCATAAATGTCACGTACAACGAGGGGACGAGCAAAGAAGATTCTTTTTGGTATTTTGTGTTTTTCAATTTTTTTGTGGTTTTGGATTGTATTAACCTTTTTGGAGTTTGGTGAAATGTATTAAGTAGACAAAAATCTACAAATCTCCTCCTTAATCAAATCTCTTGATTAAAGAAGCCTCAAGGAATGAAAACGATCCCGTGGAGTGAACGCCTTCGATGACTTTAGAACGATGTTGGAACACCAAATCGTTCAAGAGGGTTTAATCAATAGAAACCAAGAAAATATATATGATACTTAGTAATACTTTGGGCGGCAAAACCCTCGATTAGCTCTCACAATCAAATACTCACAAGCAAGCGGGGAAACGAGGCGGCGCGAAGCACTTAAGAGCCTTTTTCCTTAGGATATATTTTATAATATCCGCCTTATACCCACCTTATAGTTTGTATTTTCAAGATTAAGCTTCACGGAAGTATTTATCTATTTTTGCCTTTTTCTTTGGTTTGAGATTCGAATACAATGATTGGGTAATGACCTCCCAAGTCAAGGTTGTGATTTCTCACGTATTTGGAGTACTTGTGAATTTATTGTTCTACGTATACAATATAGTAATAATATTCACACAAAAACCGAAAAACGATAATACGTATTAGTAGAGTGCTACTAATACAAATACTAATTATGGTTAGTATAAAAACAACAATGCCAAATCAAAACACAACACGCCTCCCCGGCAGCGGCGCCAAAATGATGTTGAGTTTTTGCTACCCTTTAGGAAAAGGATGACAAAAGTGGCAAGTATTAAGTGTCGGTTTAGGAAAACCAAGCACTAATGACCAATTAAGTTCGTTCTCAAGGAGGCTATTGTGTTATGTGTGTAATGATATGGATTAATTTGTGATTATATTTGAATAAGAAGAATAGAAAGGGGATTAGAAGAGAATGACGGTTATGAAGACGGATTAAACCAAGTCTAAAAAGGCGTACACGAAAAGTCGTAAAAACCACAAAAATTAAAATTTTAACCTAAAAATTTCTAAAAATTACCAAAAATCCCTAATAATATTCTAAGAGTTTACAAAAAATCAAAACTTGCAAAAACCTTTTAATTAATTAGATAATGACTTTTTAATGCTAATTAAAGCCCTAAAAATCAAAATTAATTATTAAAAAGCCCTAAACAAGATTTTCAAGTTTGTAAACCTCAAAAATACTCTAATTAAGCTAAAAACTATTTTTCAAAATTTTAAAACCAATTAAAACTATTTTTAAACAATTAAAAACTCCTAAAATCAATTAAATCTTAAATTAATTATAAAAAATAATTAAAAGACCTAAAAAATATTTGGAAAGTTGCAAAAATCCTAATTAAGTGTTTAGAACCTAGGAAAAATATAAAAACCTAGAAAATCAGACTTTTAATTTTTAATAATAAAATAATATTAAAATAATATTTAAAATCCAAAAATTATAAAAAATTCTAAAAACTTGCAAACTAGCTTAATTTAACCTAATAAACTCAGAATGAAAGTGAAATTACCTAAATACCCCTATTGGGCCTAGAAAATGGGCCAAACCCAAAACAGTCCCTTATTGGGCTTAATTAAGGCCCAATAAGAAAAAGTGTTCAAATTAAGCCCAAAAAGCACAGGTTGACTCAAAATTTGATTTTAAATAACTTTTTCCAAAGGCCCAAAAGCTGAAAATGTGAAATAAGCCAACTTATAATAAGCAACTTATTCTTAATGGGCTTTTTGGCCCATTAATCCATAAGCTGATGCCATAAGCTAAAATTTAACACACAACCTTCTTTTGACCTAACAAAGACTTCTGCAAAAAGAATTTTCAAATAAGCCCACTTAATAAGCCAGAAACAAGTCACAAACTTATTCACAAAACGACAAAATAGTCGTTTTTATGATCTAGACCACCTCAGAAGCTGATTCAAGTTGCAAAATGTTTCTTTTGACAAGACTAAGCTTAAAAACCAAAGACCTTTCAAATAAGCACAATCAATAAGCTGGAAAAACAAATAAGCACTTATGTTAAAAGTCAAACAAGTTGGTTTTCTAGTAAAAAGTCAAAGTCAAAGTCTCATAAGCTCCAGTTTACTTAAATGGGTCAAATAATGAAGATCTATCACAAAAAATAAGTTGTTGCAAGTCAGAATAAGCTAGAATAGCTTAATGATAAGCTGATGACAAAATTGCACTAGCAGGGGTTAGTTTTGGATGTTGAGCAGTGGAAACTTTTTCCACTGCTTGACTATTTTGACTTTTTGTCTTTAGTGACTTTTTTGGAGATTCAGATTTCACAAAGGCACCCAAATGATCTTTGGATCAAAAGGAGTCAATCACAATCAAAATAACACAATCACTAACACCCAATTGATAGAGTTTAATCAATCATTCATCAGACATTGCACAGACATGAACAATAAGCAGTTTAGCACTTATCAGCAGTTTTAGCACAATTCAGCCAGCCAAATTCAACCAAATGCACACACAAGCTATAATAAACTCCAATAAGCAAGTCTAAACAGGTTTCATGCACTGGTTCAAAGAATTAAGCAAGATTCAAGCAATGAAAGTTACTGATGAACACTAACACATGCAGTTTTCTACTTTTGCTGATGTATTTGACACACAAGCCAATTTCAACACCTCAAATCTTTCAAACAGGTTATATTAACTTTGTTTAAACCACTTTTATCCCTAAGCATGCATACACACTAAGTGTTCCCAAAATCCTAGGTCAAAACAAGCAGAAACAAGGTCTATATAGCAGATTGATTGATTCAAGTGTTCAAACCCAAATACTTGCAGCAAAACACTCTCAAACAAAGGTATAGCAGATACACAGCACAAACAACACCTTCCCTTAACACAATAACAAGTTACAAGCACAAACCAGTAGACCCAAACACCCCTTTAACTTTTTCAAATCAAAATTTTCAAAAGCACAATGAGATTTCAGGCCAACCAAGCATCAATTAACACTCAAACAAGTATAATAAACAGATTCAAGCAAGAACAAGCCACAAAATTCACAAGAACAACAGTTTCATACAAATATCACCAAAAATCACAATTTAAGCAGATTTGGAGATTAAGTATGCAAACCTCATGGATGTACATCCACACCCACGAATTTTGAGCTTATGTGCTAGCAAGAACAAGCACAAGCTTCCACAATAAGCCTGCTAAGATTGAACAAGGGTTAAGCACAATATCATAAAAATCAGAAACTTGGAAAAACTTGATTAATTCAAACTTGTTACCCCACACTTGATTATCCCCAAGTTATAAGCCTCACCACACCTTAACCAACTCAGTTAGGATGCTATGATCAGCCCTGTAGCCCAAGAATTCCAAGATTGGAACAAGACTTAGCAAAATATCAAGAAAATGAGGAAATATGCAAACTTTTGCACACTCCTCTTTGAAAAACAGGTTTTGAACTTTAAGAACTAACAAGCATATAACAAATGAAAGCAGTAAACAAGATTGGCCAATGACTTTTCTTCAAGATTTCAAACTCAATTTCATTAATTTAGAAATAGGATTTACAGAAACTTGAACCAAGGAAAAATCAAAAAGAAAACTGAAATGTGAAGGCCTAAGTGGCTTTATATAGCCTTACAAGTGACTAAGGAAAGCTGAAAAATACATAAACCCTAGTTGTGAAGTCCCAAAATTGCCCTTGTAGCTTCTTGAAAATCTTGGCTTCATGTGACTTGAATTGGCGTTTTGTGGTGATAGCTGTCATGAGAATGTGATCAAAGGGCTCAAACAAAGCTTAAAATGTAAGCTTGAATGTGGGACGTTGGATTGTGGCCATCTTTTTGGCAGTATGCATTGGTGTGGAGCAGGGGAGACACAAGGAGACAAATGGGGTGATGAGGTGTCCGTTTTTAAGGTTGGGTTGTGTTAAGTATCCACATAATCTTAAATCTGGAGGTGATGGCTGCTTAATTCTTGCTTAATCAATAATCCCCAATTTGTGTTCTTGAGTAATAGTAACACGTTTTAATCTGGTTTGGGTTTTAAAAAGATGTTAAGCGCCAAAATATTAAACTAATCCAAGATTAGTTATAACAGGTTTAAGTGGATAGCTGAGGTGGACAAAAGGTGGAGTTTCATTGGTGGAGGGAAGTAAGTGGGGCACGTGGCAACCCAGGAGTGGTCTAGGTAAGTTTAGATGTTGGCCAGAATAAGTCCCTCACTTTTCTTTCTTCTTTCACTTTGTAAATAAATCCCACAAATCTGATTCCCTTTGTTATTTAAGTTTCCTTTTTCACACTTTTGCCCCAAATACTTTTCTAAAGTATTTTCAGGGGTATTTCTTGCCATTTTTGAATTCTTCAAGGACTGATTTGGTATTTTCTTCAATGATGATGGTCTAGACTTGTATAATTGACATTTTGGAAGACTGAAATTGCCAAGTCTTGATGATTGAGGGACCATTTTTGCCAAATGTTGAAAGTTGAGGGTCCTTTTTGTAATTTTGGAATTTTCAAAGGACCAAACTTGTCATTTCTTGTACTTTGAAGGACTTCATGATGTATTTGACTTTGTGGATGATATTGGTTGACAATTTAGCTTTGTTGAGGGGCTAAACTTGCCAATTCTTCAAAGTTAAGGGTCCTTTTTGTAATTTTGACAAACTTTAGGGACCAAACTTGTAATTATGAGGATACAAGGGTATAAAGTGTCAAGTCTTCATAATTGGAGGAACCTTCTTCATAATTCTTTAAATCTTCAAGGGTTGATCTTGGGAAAGTCTTCATTAGGGCTTGGTTCATTGTGCGGCTTCGTTTCCCGTGTTCGTTTTTGCATGATTCTTGTGATCTTTTGTCATTATCTCAATATCCGTACCTAAAATACACAAGCAACAAACAAAAGCATATATTTGGGTATTTTGATGATATTTAATGCATTTTAAGCCCTATTTGGACGATGAGACTATGTATAAAAGCAGTCTCATCAGCAGTTCATGTATTATTAAAATGCATTTAAACTTACTATTAAGTTTCATATTTAAGTAAACACACAAAGGTTCTACTTTCAGATTTTACACATTTAGGGCTTGTTAAAGTTTCGGCTTATGGCAGATTTAGTCCTCCTAGTTATATCTAGGTTTTATAATTTCCCTAAAATGAGAAAACAGCCCCTAGGGCTTCTTTAAGTTTCGGATTAATACAAAAATGTTCCTTAGGATTTAATATGCCACAAATGATATTAATTAAACCCTTGACTTTCGGATAATTACATTTTCAGTCCTTGTGTCTACTAATTTATCAAAACAAGTTTCATAAGTCACGGTTTTAGTCCTTAAGTTTCATAAATTGTCATTTTAGTCCAAAAGTTTTTATAAGTTATATTTTATTATAAAAACTTCTATTTAAACATTCAAAACATTATATGGGATCATTAAATGGGCTAAAATATCTAATGGGCCATTTAGTGGGCCTAAATATATTTTAAGTCCACTAACTTATTTAAATGGGCCTTTAAAACATTTATTGGGCTAAAATACATTTTTAAGTCTATTAATTAACTAAATGGGACTAAGTATAATCTTAAGTCCATTAAGATACTAAGATTTATTAAATGGGCTTATTGGGTCCATTAAGTCTTGAACTAATGTTGCATGGGCTTAAATAGTCCATCAATACTACTTTTCATTTCATGTAAGTATTAATCTAGGATTTCCTTATAAGCTTATTATTAACTTATCCATATTTAGTTTTAAACCTTAATAAAAGAATAAAACTTATATTTTAATTTATTTGATGTACCAAATGAGATCTAGATGTGTTACAAGGTTGCATGCAAGTCATAAGCTCTAATATGAGCTTATAACTCATGGCTATAATTAATTATAGCTTATTAAGATGGGTTAAAACTTGTTTTAAGGTTGCATGTACTTATAAGTGTCCCCATAATAAGATCTAGCTATGTACAAATCAAGAAACCAAGTCATAAGTCCATACATACATACATATAGCCCACGGCTATAATTTTTATCTTGGTATTTCCAAATATGAACTTTTTAGCTAGTTTTATGTCTTGTAAATATTTATAAAAATACAACATGATTATCTAGGCTTCTTGCATGTTTCTAAGATTACCACAATTCCAAGAAAACAACATATAGCTCACGGCTATATTGTTTTCTCCCAATGTTCCCATAAGATCTATAAACTTGTTTTATGTTTATCATGTTAAGTTAACACTTATCACTAGATCTAGGTTTTATATAAGCATGTATGTACATCTAAAACCCATTTAAGGTTATATATAACCCACAGCCATATATATATATATATATATATATATATATATATATATATATATATATATATATATATATATATATATATATATATATATATATATATATATATATATATATATATATATATATATATATATATATATATATATATATATATATATATATATATATATATATATATATATATATATATATATATATATATATATATATATATATATATATATATAAAGTGTTTTAGATATTTTTAGAAGTCCATTTCACATGTAATAACACATATTCCATTACTTAAAACTTAGTACACAAATCATAGATACATCATTCATTCATGCCGTGACCTTTAAGGTCATGTCTTTCATGATTTTTGAGTTACACAAGTTTACTTATGAGATCCATGATTATTAGTTAATCAAAATCCCAAAAAGTAAGATTTGTAACATGCTACATTTAAATTCATAAAATGGTTCATATGATTTTTTATCATGTTAAAACATACAGTACTAGTCATAGGTTTCTTTATTAAAAAGATTTTTAACCATGACTAATGGCATTCAAATATATGTCGTGACCTTTAAGGTCATGTTTCTTATCAAATCTTGATTTTAACAAGTTATTTACATGTGTTTATAGATGGATGATGATGCATGCAAGTAAAAATGAAGAAGCATAAGGAGTATACCTTTCTTGCTTAAAATTTACCAAGGAAGTTCTAGATGAACAAGGAGATTAGAGATCTAATCTAATGATGAAGAAAACCTTAATTATAACCAAGCCGTGGCCCTTAAGGATTCTGCTAGGGTTTGTTATAATGCTTCCGAAGATGATGATGCTACTAAATGATTAGTAGTTAAGATGAGACAAGGACCTAGTAGATTTAATGTTCAATCTTGGATGTTTGTGGCTTAAAGCCGAATCATTTGAGAGAGAAAGATGAAGAGAGAATTAGATTTAAGTTGCATGAGAGAATGAGAATGTACGTGTGTGTTTTTTGGATAAAAGGGGAAAGAGAAAGCCAAGGCAAAAGCCATGAGTGCCTTGGTAAGAAAACTTGTGCCAAGTGTAGGATTTTGTGTTTCCAAAGCATCCCTTCTCCTTCCACATATGTGGGCATGCCGTGTATAGGTAGCCAAAGGGTTAGTGGGCTTTGGTTTGGGCTTATGTTGGGCTAGCACACAAAGAGTATATGGTCTTGGGCTAGTCTAAGAAGGTTTAAAACATGTTCATGATATGCATACACACATACATACACGGCTACATATAGTATGTGTAGCATGTTTTTCAAATTTTTGTTAAGTGTCGTATAGTTCAAATATTGATTATACATTTTATTACTTGCTTCCCCTAGTTTTAAATACAAGGTTTAAGTTATGAAACTCATTACAACAAGTATGAATGTAAAAGTATAAGTACATAATGGACAAGTTCAAACACAACTTATAGAAACACAACACATGAGTAAGTGTTCTAGGATTATTGGGTGAAACTTCATTACATTAAATCATGGTAAAATCATGGATTTTACAGCTTAGGCCAAGCAACAGGTTTATTACATTGTCGGACTGAGGGTCTCACATCAGGATGATCCAGATAGGCACCTGAGAAACATTTTTCTAGCATCTACTACAGGGCAATAGGAACTACTATAGTATGTGGCTTTATGCGTTGCTATCCCCGTGGTGTTTTGCATAACAATACTTTTAGTTTATATTAAACCTGTGAATTCACCAACCTCGTGTTGACCCCCACATTTTACTTTCTATGTTTTATCAGGAAAGTAAGCAAGTACTTACATTAGATTCCAGCATCATAGGAAGCATCATGTTTAAAATCGGGCTGGGATTTTTCTACAAATAATGTTTTCAAGACAATTATTTAATTTGTACAATCAAACTCAGGTAAAATGTTTTAATGTCATTTAATGATCATTGCTCTATATATTGTGTGCAATCGATCCACCTTCAAAAGTATCACCCTAAACGTACCTTTCCGCTGCATTTGACCATTTGGGGGTGATGAGACTACAAGTTTACATAGTCTCATCATCAAAATGGGGCTTAAAAGGCTTAAAATATCATTAAAATACCCAAAATATGCTCGTGTTTGTTCATTGTGTATTTTAGGTACGGATATCGTGAAATCAACAAAAGATCACAAGATTCAAGCAAAAACGAACACGGGAAACGAAGCCGCACATAGAACCGGACCCGAATCATGATTTTCCATTGATGTCCTTGATGTTTTGAAGATTGTCAAGATTGGTCCCTCAACTTTGGAAGACTTGTCATTTTAAACCCTTGCAAAACTCAAATATTGCACTTGGGTCCCTAAAATGATAAGATTATAGATGTTGGCCCTTGATGATTCAAGAAAATGCAAATTAAGCCCTTGAAACAAGTTTATCAAAAGTTTGTGTGGCAAATATAGGAAAACAAAAACTTTGTTATAAAGGAAAAAAGGAGTTAGGCTGTGTAAACTTTTATTGCAAAGTTTATGGGAGTCCAGGGACCATATTCGCCAGACACAAATACTCCATCCCCCACTCACAATCCACCACATCACCTCCTCCCTGCCACCTCAACAACGCCATGTCGACACCCTATTAATATAATCCCTATTTTAAAACGGGGTTATATATTAATTTTTAGAGGGAAACAAGTACTGTTTATCACCTCCCCTTGTTCCACCCCTAATCGTCCCACATAAACCTTAATCATCAACCCACTTAAATCAAAGGGCTTTTCCCTAATTCACTCCAGAACCCAAATTAACCTCATCCTCACCTAAACCCACTTCATAAAACCCTCACCACTTCAACGTGGACCCCACACGTGGACTTCCCTGCCTCACCTCTTATGGTAAAAAGGGACTCATTCAGATAATCAACGTCTCTTATGCTATTACTTGGACCCAAAGGATAAATGAACGTGTAAGATCAAAAGACACCAGCTGAACAACATCAAAACAGTCACATGATGCATTTGACCAAATTCAAAAGATCAAGACCAAGGACTTTATTGAGAATTCATACAGATTAGGGTTTTTCTTTTTATTGTTTCCAGATCATTCTTAGTGATAGTATTGTTCCAAATTTTGTACAAGTTTCTATTTCAATGAATATTTAAAGTGTTAATAAAATACTTTGCTTATTCGAGTTCCTTTTATGTGTTTTCTTTAGTGTAATGATTTTTAAATTTTGTTTGCAATTAATTTAGGTATTCAAAAAAGTATGTTTTGAGGAAATTTTCTAAAAAATATGTTCTTTTGAAGATCCATTGTTTATGGTTTAAGGATCTTTGAGCTGACAACTCAAAAATGTTTTATGTCATAAAATTTGTGTTATTTTACCTTGTTGGTTACCAAAGTGATTTTCAAGTTTTGGTTTCAAGTTTTTCAACAAGAAATATTTCATTTCTTACTTTTATGTTACTCACCCCATTGTCACAAAAATCTTTGTACATTAGGATTGACAAACCTAACTGTCAAGGTCTTTTGTGCTTGGTATTTGTTCTTTTTAGAAGGATTTCACCAAAAAGAAGCCATAACCAAGTGACTGCTGTAGTCACTTGGTTGGGACTGTTGTAGTCACTTCTTACATACACCTTGCACAAGCAACCTCCCCAAGCTCAATCATCATTTAATCTTGCTAAATAGAAGATGGCATCAGCCATAGTGGGGCCTGGATGTGGGTCCCACAAGGTACTTAGATAATGTACTGTTATTGTCAACAAAAATCTTGGTATGCATAAAATTATACCCATAATCTAACGGTTGGTTCTGAATACATAGAACTTGTCCACAACAAGCAGCTGCAGCTAAATATTCTCCTTCAGTGGTACAGTTGGCCACCACTGTTTGTTTCTTGCATTGCAAGATATCAATCTACTCCCAAGAAATTGGCATCCACTAGTTGTGTATTTTCTATCAAACTTCTCACCTCCATAATCACTGTCTGAATAACCAATAAGCTCCAATGGAGAATCCTTTGGATACCATAATCCCAAGGTGGGATATCACCTAAGGAATCTAAAGCTCCTTTTAACAGCATGAAGATAACACTCTTTGGGAGTCACCTGATGGCGTGCACATGCACACACAACAAACATGATGTCAGGTCTAGAAGCTGTAAGATACATCAATGATCCAATCATTTACCTATAATGCCTGACATCCACCTCTTTTCCATCTCCAATATTTCCCCAAGGGTGTTCCCTATCCATGGGTGTGCTAGCCCGTTTTTCATGTGGAGAAAAGCCAAACTTCTTCAAGATTTATGCTACATACTTGTTTTGAGAGATAAAGATACCATCTTCTTTCTGTTGGACTTGTAAACCTAGAAATAAGGTCATCTCTCCCACTCACATGTGAAAGCTAGACGCTGACACATGTATTTTAGACGCTAACAAAATGTCAAGCGTTGATGGACATCTACGGGTAAATAGAATCTTCTAATTAGGGAATATATTGAGTATATTATTTATGATATATTCAGTATATAGTTATCTAAATAGAAGATATACATGTTTATTCATACTTATCTCTTGTAAACCCTAATCCTTACTCTATAAAAGGAACAAGGGTCATAGGTTTAATTCATAACTTTCATACAAAATGTAAACCTAAAGCGTGTGTTGCACTAACGTGGGATTAATGTATACACGTCTAGTGGTTGTTTATTATTAATATAATGAACAATCGTTGAGTAATTCTTTGTGTCCTTGTGCCTAAACACCTTGTTAACGGTTTTCATTATATTCCGCCTTGATTCAATCAAGTGAATGAGAATCATTCCTAGTAGCTAAAAGATCGAGGAAACTTAAGTTTCCACAGTTGGTATCAGAGCCTCATTGTTAGGACCATTGTAATAGTTAAATGTAATAGGTAGACTAGGAGGTATGCAGTTCCTCCTGGTTCTAGTAGTAGTAGGAGAAAGTCCTGCTCCTGTTCCTAGTCGAAGTTAAACTTTATTATTTACTTAATATTCTGTTAGGATATGCATGAGATATGTTAGGAAAGGATATGCATATCAGTTTTACACGTTTTCTTTAATGCTGTATTAGGGTTTCCTTGTAGTATAAAAGGAACTTTAGGCAGAAGGGTTATGTACACCTTCACCAAACGTAGTTCTAGTCATTATCAATATTAGAAATCCTTAGAAAGGATCAAGTCTTTATAGTTATTCTGTTCTCCTTGATTAAATTTATATTTTACATTCATATTGTGTATAGAGTCTCTTTGTGATTTGACTTGTGATTACAGAAGTCATTCACCGATCCTGACAGGCTGCAAGATCTACATCTAGTAGATCCAACAAGTGGTATCAGAGCCTGGGAGGGTCTCTATACAAGAAGAATCAAGTTCTCTTATTTCTGACATTTTTTTATCATGTCTGCCTCAACTTCTACTCAAACAGGAGAAGACAGCACTCCTAAAATTGTGCAACCTCAGCAGATCCTTGCTACAGTCTCAAACACGAATGGTAAATTCCCTCTTCTGAAAAAGGGTGAATATGAAAACTGGGCAATGAAGATGGAATGGTGGATCACCAATACTGATCAAGATCTTTGGAAGATAATTCTTAATGGGAACATCAGGAAGCTTACTGGAAGAGACAAGAATGGTAATATTACTCTTCTTGACCCTAAGTCTCATGAAGAAATCATAGCTATTCAAAAGGAGGTCAAAGCAAAGACGATTTTGCTTCAATCCCTTCCTGAAGATCACATGGGTGACTTCTACCATTTGGATGATGCCAGAGAGATCTGGAATGGCATAAAAGCAAGGTTCGGTGGGAATGAGGAGTCAAAGAAAATGCGAAGATCCATGCTGAGAGATGAATTCACAGAATTCAAAATCTCAGAAACTGAAGGTCTACATCAAGGGTATGATAGGTTCCAGAAGATATTGAGCCAGTTGAATCAACTTCGGTCAAAGCCTGATGATGGTGACATTAATGCAAGGTTTCTTAAAGCCTTACCCTACTCATGGAATCAGGTGGTGACCTCTCTCAAAGCCAAAGGCGGGCTTGACTATCTCAACTTTGATGATCTGTTTCATAGGCTCAGAACTTTCGAACCTCATGTGAGAGGATTTTCGAGTGACTCTTTTCCCACTCCTGCTAATTCTGCCTTTGTGAGTTCTATGGCATCTAGTCCCATGTCATATGCAAGTAGCCCAAGCAATACTGTCTCCTCTCAGCATCTGTTCAGCATACTTCTACTCCTGATCCTACTGCCAAGTCTGGTAGTATGGTAGAAGTCGTTCTTCATTCTTTTGTGGCTGATGTTAATGCTGAACAACAACTTGCTTTTGATGACTTCAAACAGGTTGATAAACTTGACCTGGATGAGATGGATCTTAAATGGCAGATGGCCATGCTTACTCTTAGGGTTCACACGTTTGAGAAGAAAGCAGGAAGGAAATTTAATTACAACCCTCGGGAGCCAGCAAGATTCGACAGAAGCAAGGTTCGATGCTATAACTGCCAGCAACAAGGTCACTTTGCAAGGGAGTGCCCTAGCAAGAATGATCAGGAGAAGAGCAGGTACTCCGCTTTCAAGGTTCAGGAGATAAAAGATGACACGAAGGCATTGGTATCTGTTGACTCTATGGTCAACTGGAATGATCATCAGGCTTCTACTCTGGAATCAGCTGAGTCCTCGACTGACGTGTTTGCAATGATTGCTGGGAATCTCTCTGATGCAGAAGAAGCAGACGAGTTTGTTCTTATGGGCATCTCACCTCAGGTATAACATTGTCCTCTTGGTTGTCATGATAAATACTCAGAATTGTTGTCCCAATTTAATGAAGTAAATGATCAAAATGATAAGTATTTTTTAGAGGTTCAAGCCTATAAGGCTTCATTAAACACATTGGAACAACAAAAGAGGTGGTTACAAGATACACAACGTGCGTATGAGGATAAAATCAGGATACTAAGCATTGATTTAGAAAACACGACAAATATGCTTAAATATACAGAAAAAGTAAGAGATGCTAGTATCAAAGAAAAAGAGGAGATGCAAGGAAAATTAGATGCTACAATGCTAAGATTTGAAAAATGGCAAAAGGCACCTAAAAATATTTCAAAACTAATTGATAGTAACATGTCTGGCAGAACTAAAAGAGGCTTAGGATTTGAAAAATATATTGATTCAGAAGATGTGTTTGATTTATCTTTTTCAAGTGTCTTTGATGACGACAAAGAGGATGAGGGAAAACCTAATTACAATAGGTTTAAACCAGCAGCAGAAATGCATGTTGTCCCTCCTCCTCTTACTGGAACTTTTATGCCCACTTCATGGCATAATGACTTGGATGGATCACAGATGCTTGAGTCCCTAACAAGTTCTACTAATACTAATGACTTTGTCTCATGTACTTTCAGTGACAAAGCCAGAGACTCTGCATCTAGTGGTTCAAGTGAAGAGTCAAGACCTACAAGTTCCAAGTTGAATGAACATGCTGCTACTGGTGCTAGGAAGTGTGAAGAAAGAGTTGCTGTTGTGTCAAGTGTGTCTGGTCCTAGTTTATTGAGTCCTAGGAAGAATGTTTCTCCTAGAATTGTGTGTAATAAAGTAGGCAGTATGAAACAATCTTATTCTAATAAAAGGTCTTTCAAAACATGTTTTGTGTGTGGCAGTGCCTTTCATTTAATTAAAGATTGTTATTATTATGACACACGTGCTTCTGTTAATCATGCTTTTCCTGCTCCTGGTCCACCAGGAGCTGCCCCATATGCTTCTAGAAGGCTTAATACTAGTGCTCAATCGTTTACTTCTTCTAGAAGGTCCTCTCCTTTAGTTTCTGATCATTGGAGACACTTTGGATTACAAACCTCTAGTAATTATTTTCAAAATTTTAATCCAGTTTATCCACATAATATGGACCACACGTATTCTGGTTTGGGAAGTTTGGGAACTGCTGTTAAGCCCTCAGCAGGTTTTTCTTGGTCCAATAATAATATCCATATGATGCATAGGCAACCAAGGAACAACGATGGATCTCATCAATCTTCTTGGCATTCTTCTAAAGATCCACAAGGCAGGCTCAAACCTGAAAAGGTTTGGGTCCCCTTAAGACACTAACTTTTGCATTTTTATTCACTTGTTGTTGTAGGTTACTCCATACCAGGATCCTAGTCTAGGCATTGTTGATAGTGGTTGCTCCAGGAGCATGATTGGCAATAAAAGTCTTCTCTGTAACTTTGTACCATTTCATGGAGGCAAGGTCTATTTTGGTGGGGGTGAAGGCAGAATCACTGGCAAAGGAACGATAAAGACTCCTAATCTAAATTTTGAGCAGGTCTACTATGTGGAAGCACTTCAGCACTTCAACTTGATATCGGTCTCTCAGATTTGTGACAAGAAGCAGTTTGTTCTCTTCACCGATACTGATGCACTTGTGCTTTCCAAAGACTTTCAGCTTCTGGATGACTCACAAGTTCTACTCAGAATCCCTCGAAGACACAATCTCTATAGCATCAAGTTGAATGAAGTCAACCTTACTGGTCAACTAGCATGTCTAGTTGCTAAAGCCTCAGAAGATGAAGCCACTAAATGGCACCGAAGGATGGGGCATGTGAACTTCGAGACCATTCATACACTTGCAAATTTGAATCTGGTCTCTGGTTTACCTCCCAAGACGTTTAGAAATGATATAAATTGTATTGCCTGCAGCAAAGGCAAACAGCACAAAGCATCCTTCAAAGCCATTACTGCTCTTAGTCTTATTACTGAACCATTGCAGCTACTTCACATGGACTTATTTGGTCCTACTTCCATTCAAAGCATTGACCACAAGCAATTCTGTCTGGTGGTAACTGATGGATATAGCAGGTTTACGTGGGTGTTCTTCATGGCTGTCAAGAGTGAGACCTACTCAATTCTTAGAGATTTTCTTACCCTGATAGAGAACCAGTTGTCCAAGAAAGTTAAAGGTATTCGTTGCGACAATGGAACCGAGTTTAAAAATAAAGACCTCATCGCACTTTGTAATGCTAAGGGCATCAAAAGAGATTATAGTGCAGCAAGGACTCCTCAACAGAATGGTGTGGCAGAAAGAAAGAACTGGACACTAATAGAAGCAGCAAGAACTATGCTTGCCGATTCCAAGCTTCCAACCATGTTCTGGACATAAGCTGTTAATACTGCAAGTTATGTTTTGAATAGGGTTTCTATTACTAATCCTCACAAGAAGACTCCTTATGAGCTGCTCACGGGCAAAGTTCCAAATATTTCTCATTTGAAGCCTTTTGGGTGTCCAGTTACCATTCTGAATACTAGTGACTATTTAGGGAAGTTTGATGGCAAGGAAGATGAAGGATACATTGTGGGATATTCAGCTCACTCTCGGGCTTATCGTGTCTACAATCTCCAAGCCAAGCGGATCATTGAAACTATAAATCTCAGGTACTTTGAAGAGAAGTCAAACATTCAAGGCACGGGTCCAGAATGGTATTTTGATCTTGATTATCTTAGTGATTCGTTAGGATATTTTTGTTTCAAAACTAACCATGATGCAGGACCACAAGTGTTTGCAACTTCTAGTACTGGTGTACCTTCTAGTCTTTCTGATTCAGATGACGAGGATGACATTTTTGTGGTTCCATCCTATTCCACCACAGTTTTTCCTACTCCTCCTAGTGATGCAACTCTATTGGATGTACAGGATTCCCAAGTAGCTCTTGACACTCTTCTCCAACAACAACAAGAAGCTACTAATGCAGCTGCTCAAGGTGGTTTTGAATTTCCCTTGGTTGAGCCTACTGACAAAGCTGCTCCTGGTACTCCAGCTTCTGCTCCTAGTGCCAGCTTATCACCTACTGGTACTTCGGCTAGTGAGTCTGCTTCCAATACTCGTTTCTCCAGTCCTTCTGATTTGGGGAACCATCAAAAGAAGTCTTCTACCAAGCCGTATGATATTCATAAACAACCAGTAGATGGGATTTTCCACAATGCTTTATATAATGTTGACTTTGTTGGTGACCTCAATAACTTGGCACCAGAAGTGGAGGTTTCTTCCAATCCAGTCTTGCAATCACACAAAGATCATCCTACCACTCAAATAAATGGAGATCCTGGTTCTACTGTCAAGACACGCAGAATGCAGCAGAAGGCCTCGTCTGGTCATCATGCTCTTATGAGCTATATTGAAGATCAAAAGCGTAATAATCATACGGACTTTCAACACTGTTTGTTTGCTTGTTTTCTTTCACAGGTGGAACCTAGGTCTGTTTCTCATGCTCTTGAGGATCAAAGTTGGGTGGAGGCTATGCAGGAGGAAATGTAGCAATTCTTGTTTCAGAATGTTTGGGTTCTGGTTGACTTACCAGATGGAAAGACAACAATCAATTCCAAATGGATTCTCAAGAACAAGAAGGATGCACGGGGAATTGTTGTGAGGAATAAAGCTAGGCTTGTCGCACAAGGCCACACTCAAATTGAGGGCATTGACTACACTGAAGTGTTTGCTCCGGTTGCAAGGATAGAGGCCATTCGTCTGTTTTTGGCTTTTGCTTCTTATGTGGGCTTTACGATGTTTCAGATGGATGTCAAGAGTGCATTTCTCTATGGCAAAATTGACGAGGAGGTGTATGTTACTCAACCTAAGGGCTTTGTAGATCCACTTCATCCCAAGAAAGTTTACAAGGTGTTCAAGGCTCTTTATGGATTACATCAGGCTCCTAGAGCTTGGTATGAGCGTCTTTCAACTTTCTTGTTAAAGAATGGCTATAGAAGGGGTACTATTGACAAAACACTATTTCTTCGGAGGAATACCAAGGACATTATCCTTGTTCAGGTTTATGTGGACGACATTATCTTTGGTTCTACCAGGAAGGAATGGTGTGATGAGTTTGAACACTTGATGAAAGGCGAATTTCAGATGAGTGCGATAGGAGAACTTTCGTTCTTCCTTGGTCTTCAGGTAAAGCAACAATCGGATGGGATTTTCATCAGTCAAGATAAATATGTTCATGAGATTCTTCAGAAGTTTGACATGGATCCTCTTCGACCAGCAGCGACTCCTTATGAAGTTGCTAAAATCAAACTTAAGAATGAGCCTGACCCCCCGGTCAATGTTCACATGTACAGGTCTATGATTGGCTCCCTCATGTATTTGACTGCATCACGTCCGGGTATCATGTTTGCAGTAAGTGCGTGTTCTAGACACCAGGTGACTCCAACGGTTTCGAACTTAAATGCAGTGAAGAAGATTTTCAAATATATCAAGGCTCATCCTAAATTGGGCTTATGGTATCCTAGAGAATCACCTTTTGTTCTAGAAACATATAGTGATAGTGACTATGCTGGAGCAAATAATGACAGAAAGTCTACTACTGGTGGTTGTCAATTCTTGGGTCGTCGACTTATTTCTGGCAATGCAAGAAACAGACAATAGTAGCTACTTCTTCTACAGAAGCTGAATACGTTGCTGCTGCTAGTTGTTGTGGACAAGTTTTGTGGATCCAAATTCAGATGTTGGATTATGGTTTCAATTTTATGAACACCAAAATTTTCATTGACAATCAAAGCACTATTTGCATTGTAAAGAATCCTGTTTTTCATCAGCGAACGAAGCATATTGAAATTCGGCATCATTTTATACGAGATGCCAATGAGAAGAAGCTGATTCAGGTTCTTAAAGTTCATACGGATGATAATGTTGCTGATTTGCTGACTAAAGCGTTTGATGGTCCTCGGTTTAACCACTTGGTGGTTCACATTGGGATGGTCAATCCTTGAGGTCTAGGATTGAGGGGAGGCTAAGCCTAAGGGGAGGCTTTGTGTACATATTCATAGGACAGACTAACGTATTGATAGATTTTCACAACTTATTTTATTGGTTCTGGTGGTGTGTGTTACTTCTGGTGGAGGTTTTTCCTCACTTCTAGTGGATATGGTCTTACATGACTGGCGTCTGGTCCTCATTGGTCAGCTTCTAGTCATAATTGGTTGGCTTCTGGTGGTTCAAAATCCTTCCATGTCAAGTGGTGATTGGCTCCTGGTACTGGTCTGGCACACTGTTCATTCCTTTTGTCCTTTGTTAATCACGTTTTGCTCCTGGTCTAACCATTGTGTGCTTTGACTTTTGGTCAACGCTCCCAATCCTGGTATTTACATTTTTAATTAAGTATGGTAAATTGGGAGTTGGTAATTATGTTAAAAAGGGCAAGTGGTTACTATGCAATTATGGTTAAATTTGAAAGGGCAACCCCCCATTAATATGGGTCAATGAACATTTACCATTTTTCTTATTTATGGTCAAATTACACTCTTGACTCACTCATTACAATCAACACACACACAAAACCGCTCCTACTATCTCCACCCTAATCACAATCCTTCTTCCATCAATTAATCAAGATCCATGGTTGCTCTTGCTTACAAACCTGCTCACAACCGAGTTGCTTATCTGGGTGATGGTCCACATCGTGAACATTTTGCTGACATTCTGGATTTCATTGAAGCTTCCAACCTAAGGTTTGCATTTACTATATGTCCCACCATATATGATAGTGTTATTCATCAATTTTGGGCGTCTGCTCGACTTGTGGATGTGGTTGGTCGTCCACGTGCACTCCATGCGACCATAGATGGACGTGCATATGTGGTGACTGAGGCTTCTATTCGCTCTTCTCTTCATCTTCAGGATGAGGGTGGTGTTGAATCCATCCCCAATTCGGAGGTATTGGAGGGGATGACTGCTTTAGGATACGAACATGGGGGGAAGTTTAACTTCCAGAAAAATAGGTTTTCCCCCCAATGGAAGCTTCTGGTCCACTTTCTAATCCATTGTATGAGTCCCAAGTCTGGGAGTTGGGATGCTTTCCCTACTCCCTTGGCTACTGGTATTCTTTGCTTAGCCCAGGGTAGAGTTTTTAACTTTTCTCATTATCTATTTGAGGGGATGGTTAGTAATCTATCTAATGCTGGTTCGAGAAAGAAGTTTCTTATGTACCCTAGGTTTCTTCAGCAAATACTGGTTTGCATTCCTCGTGATAGGACTGAGCATGTGCCGTCTAAGCTTACTGCAAAAGTGTATTATAATATGGTTAATGGGTTTACTGGGGAATGGAGGCCCCTGACTGAGGCCATGTTGGGACTAGCTCAGGGTCCTATGGGTGAGGAGGAGGAGGCTCCTGAGTTTGTTGTGATTGATGATGACCCCATGGAGGAGGAGGCTCCTAATGATGGTGCCACTCATGTGGTTGAGGAGGAGCTGGTTGAGGAGGTGGTGGTTGAAAAACCATCCCCTTCCAAGGCTGGTCCTTCTTCAGTCCCACAAAAGTCTCCATTTGTGGAGACTCCACCTCCTAGTCGTGCTCCACACTCGACTGATAAACCGTTTGGTGCTAGTACTCCACAGGTTGACCCGTCTGTTGCATCGGGCTCCAATGACGCTTTCCCTGACCCAAGTTCTCTTGGTGGGCAGGCGGAGGAGCCTACTACACTTATGTCTTTGCTTGATCTTTTGCGCAGGTACCATGAGCGGATTATTTCATTGGAAGCTGATTTGAACCAACATCGGAAACTTACTAGGGAGTTTGTTCTTCCTCTGGCTGATCGCATCAAAGCTTTGGAAACTCAGCAACGGCGCCGCAAGAAGAATGTGATCCATTCAGATTCTGATGAGGAGGGTACGGAGCATGTTGAGGATGGTTTGACATTATTGGCAAAGGCTGCCTTTGCTGATAAAGTTTATGATGATTTTCCGGTTCCTCCGACATCCTCCAGTGTTCCTTCTCCTGGTGATATTCCCACTCCTATGGATTGTGATTCTGGTCCTGCTGTTGGTTCCAATGCTGGTACCTCCCATGATTCGAAGGGCAAAGCCCCAATGACTGATGCTCCATCACCATCCCGCAAGCGTACCCGTCGACAGCTTGAAGAGGACAGGCTAGGTGAGGAGGCTGCTCGTCGGATTCAAGCCGAGATTGATGAAGCTAACCGGGCTGCTGAAGAAGAGCTTCGAAAGCGGAGGCGTGAACAAATTCAGCATGATGCAATGCATTGGAGTGATAGTGATTGGATGCAAGTTTTGACTGTTCTCACCAGGGATTATGCTCAGTTTACAGATCTTTTGGGTGACGATGTTGATGAGCACAATTGTATTCCGAGAGCTATGGTATTTATGCGTAAGCACCAGTTGGCCCTTGCTGCACAGTTTAGGGAAAAGAGAAAGAACAGACCTTTATCTAGAACTGAGGAGCGCAAGCAGATGCATCGCTATGTGAAATATCAGTCTGCTGCTCATTTTAATGCTCCTTGGAAGTGGGACCGGGTTCGGGCTTTGACTTTTGATGAGCTCAAGGCACTTTATGAAAGTATGGTTAAGCGTCAGAGTCAACCAATTCCGGAAAGATTTATTTACCATCCTCGTGGTGTGACCTCTTCTTCGCCTGCTGCTTCTACTGGTCCTTCATCTGCTCCCACTCTTGGTTCTGCTGCTAGTCCATCTGGTTTTGTTGCTACTTCCGTTGGTACCTCTACTTCTCCTTTGGTTGCTCCTTTGGGTTCTACTGCTGGTCATGCTACCACCACCTTTGCTGCTACCACCACCACTCATGCTTCCACCACCACACATGTTCCAATCACCACCCTTGCTACCACCACAACTACTGCTACTACACCTGATCTGCCATCTCCATCACCACCGGTTACTGGAACTCAACGAATTCCTACTTCTGCTGCAGCTCCTATTGATCCATTGGGTGGGCAAACTCATGAGTCTACTTCTCCTGCTCCCACTGCTGCTGCTGAGGTTACGGTAAAGGTTGAATCCACACCTAGTGATCCCACACCTAGACGTTCACTTCGTCAGAAACAAGCTCGACGTGTTCGCCGTGGTAAGACATTCCTTTATGAGAAGCGTGATCCTGAGAATTTGATTGATGCATCTTCGGACAGTGATTCAGATTTGGCGTTGGGCAATGGGAACATTACTGGTTACATGGTTGAGGGTTCCACAACTCTTCCTAGTGTGGTATCCCATAGAATTACATTGAGTGATGGGTCTGTGCGTTTGGCTTCGGGTTTGCAGGGTGTGTTGTCGTGGGCTGACCGTATGGATCTTATGGCGTTATATGGATTAGTGGATTCTAGCATGCCTTTTGACCCCATGGCTGTGTCTTCATGGCCTGGGCTGCGTATCTGGGCTGATCTTAAGCTGATGTTGGATGCACCTCCTCATGCTCCTGTTTCAGGTATATGGAAGGATCAAATGCAATGGGTGATTCAGCGCTGGAATTTATATGCAGGATGTGGTGTGCATATGTTGGAACTAGAATCTGGTCATATGGTTTTTATGCTGACGGATGTGGAGTATCATTTGACAATTTCTTCGATGGAGGCGATGTTGGCTAGTCACTTGCAAATTTCTACTGCTCCATCTGGAAATGAGTCCTCTATGGCCACGACATTGGTGGAAGGTATTCAGGCGCGGTTGATAGCCGATAAGAAGGCTGCTTCTGGTATGTGATGTGATTGGGTTGTCAGTGTTTATAATTTGTATTTTTGTTACTTTGTTCTTATTTTCATTCTTTTCACCAATATGTACAGTTATTGGTGAATTTCATTCTTTATAGTTAAAAAAAAAGAGAAAACTATACTTTTTATATAATATCTGCTTATACTTTTAACACATCTTGGCTTTTATACTTGTGAATAATATCCCTTGGCTGCTTCACATGGTGGGTTCTGGTTACTGATTTGTGCTTGTACTGGTACTTGGCTTTACTTGGTGTTGGACGTGGTCCACACAACAAATGGTTCTCAACTTACCATGTCTAATCGACAAGAAAAAGTTGATTCACCTTGAGGGTACGGCTCCTGGTGCGATTCTCAAATCCGTTGATGGTTGCCAGGTTACCCAAAACTGGATGGTTTTCACTTGCCATAGTCTTGGACTGAAAAGTGGCTAATCCAAGGGGGTACGGCTCTTGGTAAAGATCTTATCAAATCCATTGATAGCTGTCATAGCTTGCTTAAAGCTATAGGGTGTTCAACTCACCGATGCTTCATTGCTAAGAGTTGGCGAGTCCAGAGGGGTACTGGTAAAGACGTATCAAATCCGTTGACGGCTGTGATGGTTTGCCTAAAATCATCAGGGTACCCCCACTCACCATTGATTCATGTTCTAAGAGTTGGGTTGGGTTCTAGTCTCCCAGGGTGATGCTTATTCCACTAGAAAGACTGGCTAGCCCAAGAGCGAGCAGCTACTTGGTAAAGGCTCATCAAATCTGCTCATGTTGCTAAAAAGATTCAACACGATGCTGATTTGTTCCAAGCTTTGGAGAAGCTTCTAGTGTTTCATGTTGCGGCGGTTACTCTGATTCTTATCTTTCTGATGCTGCTATTTGTTTTGCTGATACAATCCTCGAGCTTTATTTGCACGTTTTCCAGGAAACTTGAACTCAACAGGTCAAATTCAAGTTTAGGGGAGGATTGTTAGGACCATTGTAATAGTTAAATGTAATAGGTAGACTAGGAGGTATGTAGTTCCTCCTGGTTCTAGTAGTAGTAGGAGCAAGTCCTGCTCCTGGTCCTAGTCGAAGTTAAACTTTATTATTTACTTAATATTCTGTTAGGATATGCATGACATATGTTAGGAAAGGATATGCTTATCAGTTTTACACGTTTTCTTTAATGCTGTATTAGGGTTTCCTTGTAGTATAAAAGGAACTTTAGGCAGAAGGGTTATGTACACCTTCACCAAACGTAGTTCTAGTCATTATCAATATTAGAAATCCTTAGAAAGGATCAAGTCTTTATAGTTATTCTGTTCTCCTTGATTATATTTATATTTTACATTCATATTGTGTATAGAGTCTCTTTGTGATTTGACTTGTGATTACAGAAGTCATTCATCGATCCTGACAGGCTGTAAGATCTACATCTACTAGATCCAACACTCATGGCTCATGATGCTAGGACCAACAAGGTGTTCGTATTGTTGAAGAGAAAGAAGAATCCGTCTAGGATTTTTCTGTGCGGTTTTGTGTGCGCAGTAGTATTCATAAGGGAATAACGTTTTCGTGAACCGTTGAATCGCCATGAATTTTGGTATGTGTATTCTACACATATATGGCCAGATGTTCACCGGAGGGATGTCAAGATCAGCCTCCAAGAAGAAGTTATACTATGTCAAAGTTGACAGCAGATGGTAGTTTCAAGGTTTTTGTTATGCATATAATCATGATTTAGGGTTTTTACAAACACTAGATCGTTACTAATCAGAAAAAGATGGTATGCTCTTGGCTGTAATGGTTGTCATACTAGCTTGGGTGAGTGGATTCGTGAATCCATGATGAACCCTAGTATGATGTTATTCGTTCATGGCTGTTGTGATTTTCTTTTAGGGTTTACTTGATAAACCCTAGATCCATGATGAAGGTATAGCAGCAGATCATAAGGGAGAAAGAGAGAAACTTGTCAATGGAAAGGGATGTATTCTTGGTTCAACACTAATCACGTGGAAAACCATTTGCTTCTTGTACATTGGTTTTTTTATCATTTACAACCAAAGAAAAGGGTCTGATCATAAAAGTGTCATCACGTGTTGGCCTATTGATGTTACTGCTCAACCAAGATTAGGACGCATATTGTTGTTCTTGATTGATCACACGTGATGAAGTAACAGCTACTATAGTTCTGTAATGATAATATGTTTCTGTGGTGTCGTTGTCAAGTTACAAAGTGTTGAGCAGCAATGCATAAAGAATAAGGAAACAAGGATGTGAAGGAGTCACTTGACGTGAGCTATAATATTCATTAAAGTTACACATGCTACCACGTGATACAATGAAGTTTGTTGAATAGATTGGACATCACGTGAAGGGTTTGAATTCAAAACTTTGTGTTCACATGATAGTAATATTTTGTGTTCACATGGTTGTATTGATGTACATTCACGTGAATAATTCTTAAAGATATGTGTTCACATTGAAAAAGACAAAAAGTGTATGCTCAATTTCAAGATCATGAATATCATGTTGATGGTTTTGTTTTGAGATTTGCCTTATTCTTTTGGGAAGCTGATTCTTTGGGATAATGTTGAAGAGGTTTGCACGATGGTAATCATGGGTTGTTATTATCCATAAGTTGATAGTCTGCTCAAAATGTGGCTTGCTAATTTCTTTGAGATATTTTTATTGTGCATACTGATTAAATCAGGATTCATTTCATCAAAAGGTATGTCGCATTATTTTATTTTGGAGAATATGTCAACCCTGATTATTAGGGATTCTAGTGATAAATATCATATTTGTATCATTGAAATATTCTTGAACACAATTGCCATAAAGATATGCTGATCTTTCGGGTATTTGAGATTATGACGTGGGATGGTAAGTTTTAGAGACTGAAAAATATTGAGGTGGTAAATTCTTTAGTCACTATCATTCTTTTAATCACTTTCATAAGTTCTGGCCACTTTCAAGAGTGTTCGTAGCCACAGATGGTGTCAGCGGTTGAGCCAAGCCGCTGACAAGGAATAAGTCAGGCGTTGATAGAAGAACTGACATGTATTGTCCGAGATATTTTGTCTAAAGCATTGACAAGTATTGTCCGAAATTGGACAACATATATTGTAAAGATATTAGACAGTGGAGGATCTCGGATGATGAAGGTAATGCTGCTGTTTTGAAAATTGGTTAAGGTTTTGGCACACAAAACAAAGTATTTACACATGAAGGTACATGTAATCTCTGTTTTATTCAAAATATCGTTTTGATATTAATGGATTGGATATTTTTAAACGAATAAATGATTTTTACGTGAGTTAGCAACAATTCGTGAAGTAATTTATTGGAGTAATATTTCTTATGTAATCGGGGTAGCCTTGTGAAAGAGTTATTCGATAACAGCTTTTACATATGAAGATATTGTTTGATTAAGACTCGTCATGAAGAGGTGTTGGCTTAAGGGGAAGAATTCTTATGGTAAAGTTGATGCTTGAAGTAGATTTTTGCCAGTTTATGTTTTATCATATCTCTAAAGTCAACAACAACTGACTTTCAAGATAACTTTTTCGTGCTTTACATGGTTGGTGACGAAGACTTGTCATATCTAGCAAACTTACATTGCTATCACTTGAAGGAGTTACATTATCGTGCTCAGTGTCTCACAAAGGATGAGGATTTTGACAAAGGGATCGAGGTCTACTTATACTTTGTGCCATGAGTATAAGTTCTTTATCACATGGATAGTACAAGACATGGAACATAGGTTTGGGTTACTCTACTTCTACGTCAAGAATATTATAGTTATTTTTCTTCAAAATCATTACATAGAGCCTACATTTGGAGAATCCTCGATTGCATACATTGTTTCCTTCCCTATTGATGTCACAAAAAGGGGAAGACATACATGCTAGACTTGAGGGGAAGCATATTGAAGGTGATGTACCAATTACAAGAGATACACAAAGAGTTTTTCCAACATCAACTAGGGGAAGATTGTTAGGTCAAAAAGTTGATGTGGTTGAAACTCAAAATGAAGAAACATCAATACGTTTTGTCAAGACACACTGACATGTGAAAGCTAGACGCTGACACATGTATTTTAGACGCAGAAAAAATGTCAAGCACTGATGGACGTCTACGGGTTAATAGAATCTTCTAATTAGGGAATATATTGAGTATATTATTTATGATATATTCAGTATATAGTTATCTAAATAAAAGATATTCATGTTTATTCATACTTATCTCTTGTAAACCCTAATCCTTACTCTATCAAAGGAACAAGGGTCATAGGTTTAATTCATAACTTTCATACAAAATGTAAACCTAAAGCTTGTGTTGCACTGGACGTGGGATTGATGTATACACGTCTAGTGGTTGTTTATTATTAATATAATGAACAATCGTTGAGTAATTCTTTGTGTCCTTGTACCTAAACACCTTGTTAACGGTTTTCATTCTATTCCGCCTTGATTCAATCAAGTGAATTGGAATCGTTCATAGTAGCTAAAAGATCAAGGAAAGTTAGGTTTCTTCAAGTACTTGGTTTAATTTAGATTGGTTATCCTTTGTTAATTTTCATATCAGTTAGATAAGAGGATGTTTGGATTGCTTGCTAAAAATTATGGGTGACAACACATAGCGATAGAAGCATTTGAAACCCACTCATTTTTTAGTTTATGAGAAGTTAAGTAGAGGTTCTTGTTGGTATCTCTTTTAAAACAGATTTTTGCATGCTTTTATTTGGTAAAAATGCATAGATAAGCAGATAGTCAGATTTAGGCTCTAATTTTGAGTTTTATGATCTAATTTTTGGCAACCAGTTATTTTAACTGATAATCTAGGGTTTTTAATAGTTACTTTGTGGTTTGGACTGTTAGGTTTCGTAGTTATTCGCTTTTGAAACTCACTTGGTGGTCAAACACATCAGTCAAAGTGCCCAGACCATTCTCTGAGATACAGTAACTGATATTTGCCCGTTTTGAGTGTTTTATTGTTTTTGATTTGTGTGTTTCTTACTTATAACTGACTCCCAACACTCCACTGAGTGTAGGGGTGTCATTTGTTCCAACAATCACCATCAAACAAAGCGGAAATCGACCAATCTTTTTTTTCTGTTAAGAGAAGTGGGAAAAAGTTCCCACTGCTAGTTCTATTGTAGCCACTACTGGGCTAAAAGATAAACAACCCAGCATGTCACTTTCATATTTTATAGGGTTTTTTTAGTGGCTTTTTATTGGCTTTTTCTGGATTTTTCATTTTTCGTAGTTTTGTTAATTTATTTTAAGATTTTCTATAAAGTTAATTTTTAATTTTCTACTTATTTTAATATTTTTAGATTTAATTTAAGTTAAACTAGGTTTTAGTTAAAACTGTTTTTGTCTTTTAGTGTCAAAAAGTGTTATTTTAAAATTTTTCCAATTTTCTTAGTTTAAGTATATTACTTTAAGATTTTTGGAAAAGAAATTTCATTTTTCACTTTATTTTATTAATTTTAAGAATCAATTTCAGTTTTAAATAGATTTTCAATTAAACTGTTTTGTCTTATTAGGTAGAAAAGTATTGTTTTCAACTTTCTCATTTTTCCCTGTAACTTTTAGTTAAAATATGATTTTTCAAAAGTATTTTATAATTTTCCCATTATTATATTATTTTTTATCATTATTTTCATGAAAAATAGTTTTTAGCTAATTAAAAATAGAAAAATAGTTTTAAAAATTTAGGAAAAATACGTTGTAGTGTTTAATATATATAAGTATGATATTTGTTTAATAACATAATATTTTGAGCTTTTTGTTAATTAAATTTAATTTTAGGGCTTTAATTAGCATTTAAAATTGAATATTTAATTAATAGAAAGTTTTAAAATTTATTTATTGAATTTTTATTCTTATTTATATTATTTTAAACTTAGTTTTAATTTTAAATTAAATATTAGATTAAGTTTTTAATTTCATCGCGTTTTACGTAATTACGTTCACGTTTTACGTCACTCGTCGTAGTTTAATCGTAGTGTAGCTCGTCTTTTAATTTTCTCTCTCTAAACCCAAAAACGACACTAATCCAAATTTGATTTTATTATATAGGCCTAAACATACACACCTCCGCCAAGAACGAACTTGGACTTTTCGTCTTTACGGTTTTCCTAAAACGTATCGATTAATACTTGCCCATTATACGTCTTTTTCCTAAAAGCGTATTTTTACCGCATCAATTTTGGCGCCGCTGTCGGGGAGGTGTTTTTAATGCCATTAAACATATCGTGTTTGTGTGAGTGGTGCGTTTTTGCTTTTTAAATTTTGGAAATCGTAAATATCGTACATACTCATTTTTGTTATTTTTCTTATCTATACTATCTTATAAAGGAAAAACCAAAATGGTTGAATGTTGAAAATAGAATGGTTGAAAAAATATGGGTCCTACTAAAATAATATTAAAAAAAAATTTACACATAACAAACCAACACCAACCCTAAAACAAAAAACCACCTACAAACAAATACCCCAGCCAACATACATCCTCCCATTCATTCATTTACATCAACTTCATATCTATATACACAAAAAAAAACACATACAAAATACACATTCACCTAAAAAAAAAGCACACCACAGGACGCCACCACTACAAGCCGCCATCACCGGACCTCACGACCACAGAAAATAATACTTGGTTATAAATGTGACAACCTAGAACCGAGGTCATTAACGTTACCCTAAATTACGCTAATTTTTGAAATTTTTAATAAATTTTAATTTCTATATTTATAAGTATTTTGGTTAAAGCCGATGTTCGAGGTTATAATTTTTACGATTGACGTTTCAAGAAGGACGATGACGATTACGATCCCGAGGGATGCCCAATTTTATATAATTATTGACGATTTATCGATAATGTAATTTTTCGAGAATTTTATTTACGGTTCGTGTTAAGTTGAGTCGGGTGAGTTTTATAGCCTTCCGAGTACATTTAAAGTATCCCAAAAATATTTTGGAGTGTTCGGGATGATTTCCGACTCCCGTAAAATTTTCAAAATTGACTAATGAGTCGAACCCGCAAAGTTTTAGTGGCGTTTTTACTTAAGGCCAAAAGAAATCAAAAATTGCCATTTTGGTCCCTCCCAATATACCAAAAAGCCATAAACACAAACACATAAAACATTTTAGACAAAACAAAAATCAAACTCTCCTCTCTTTGCTCTCTAGCCGACGGTTACCCCAAACCCACCAAGAACACCATCAAAATTTTTTTCACTTGATTTTCATTAAAATTAAGGTTAGACCACATCTAATCTTGTCATTCCCTACATTTCTATGTACTTAAATCCCACATGCATTCAAGTAAATTTTCCAAAATTTTTCAAGAATCATCAAATTCGTTTTTGAGGCTAATTGTTGAAATGCATGTTGAATTCATGTGTTATGGAAGCATAATCACCAAGAAAACCCACCAAAATCAATTTGGTTGTGGTGATTGGGTCACCCAAACCCCACGGCACAAGGGGTGTTTGGGGAGCCATGGTGGTTGATGGATTTTGAGCTTTTCCTTGTGTTTGGTTTAGTGTTTAATGATGTTTTACATAGGTTTAGGTGATTGCATGTTTGATTTCTTTGATTTTTGATTATGAGATTGGTTGATCAATAGGGGTAGGACTGAAATCTTGTGTTTGGATATGTTTAGGGAGGCTTAGGATGATGCCTAGTGGTGGTTAGAAGGTTTGAAATCGAGTCTAAGCATGATTTTGGAGTAGCCAAATTTAGGCAGAAACTTTGAGGTCATTTCATAAAATTTATTTTTCTTCCAGGTCTTGAAAGCTAAATGTAGTTATAGAGGGTCTTTTTGTCTTTAATTTGGTATAAGGTAGAGCCCGTGACTCAAAACGAGCTAAAAGTTATGAGGTTTTAAAGATCGAGTACCGGGAGACGAGGACTTTCATAATCCGAATTTATGTAAAGTTTTAGTCAAATCCCGAGGGTCACAAGTATGATTTGGTAAATGGTCAAGGGTCAAAATTTGGTCACAAACCTGTATAAATGAGTCTATAAGTTGACTTAGGAGTCAAAGAAGTCAAAGGTACATTTCATATAGGTCAAAGAGGTCAAAGTTGGTCGAAGTGCAATTTCAGCCCGTAAAATGTAGTTTTGGAAAAGCGTCGAGTAACGGGTCGTAAAAGTAAAAACTTTTATTGGGCTTAAAAACATGTTATCTACAGGTCTTATAGGATTTTTGAGAATTTTGTCAAATTTTATAAGTATGGTTAAATATGGTAAAACAGCCCGTACTTTCGGCAAGTACCGGCGAGAATGAGTAAAAATGGATAGCGTAAATAATGAGAACGAATGGTATAAAATGAGTGATGCTTGTTATTTTGTTTTTGGCGTGAGTTATACTTGTCCTAAGTGACTAGTATATATGTATTTTATATAGTACCGTAAAGTATTTAAAATGAGATTACTCATTACGCGTTATTTGTGATAGGTGTTGATTTAACCGGGCATCCGTTTCGTCGTCAGTGATCATCCCTCGAACTACCGACTACTTAAGATATAAGGTGTGAATTTATAGCCTCGCTTATATTTATTTCAAATTGTTTTACCCGCGAGGGAAATGCATGCTAGTTTTTAAAAGGAACGTATATCATGAATGATTGTTAGATCCGAAAGTTGCCTTAGAAATTGTGTTGAGTACCAAAGTTGCAAAAGTCCCTAAAATCATGAACTATTAACTATTGTCCTGCCCTCGAGTAGGGGGAAATAGCCGCTTATGCAATTTGTAGTACTACGGGGCTAACGACCCAATGCTAGCCGAGAAGCTGTACTTTTAGTAAGTTCTGCGGTAGATTATTTTGTATGAGAAATAAGGTATAATTGCAACTGAGGCCTTTAGAAGGGGCACTGGTTTCATCTGAATCACGCCGGTATTTATTACGCGGGTGATTGAGTTAACGGATTAGTGTCATGAGCTTAAACACAATTGTCAGTATCCTGATTATAGATTGTTTGATCGACAAGTCTATAAATGATCACGAATGGTTTTTATTTTATATACGTTCAAATTGATTGTAAAACCTATGAATTCCACTCAACGTTTTCGTTGACCAAAATTTTGGCATGTGTTTCAGGTAACCGCTGAAGTGTAGAATGGAGCATGCATGTGATGGATGTGGTGTGTATGGCTTGGAGTCCGCTTGTTTTTCCTCCTTTTTCTACTTAAACAATTTTTAAGTTTAATGTTATGTTGTTGTAAAACTGAAATTCTTGGGTTGAGATTCATGGGGACCGAAAACGCTAAACTCTGTTGTACCAAATTGGGGTTGGAAAAACCGTGGACATGTATCATCTAACAATTTTAAATTCAAGTTTTAAGTTGACGTCTTTTTAGCGTCGTTTGATATACCTTGTGTGCAATGAATACTGTGTAGCACCCATTGTTGTAGTTCCGCTGCGCATAGCAATTGTGGGGGTGTTACAGATTGGTAATCAGATCCATGAGTTATAGAGAACTAGGTCGTTTTTGAAAATCCTAAACTATAACTTTTGGTGTCGTAAGAAATGGTCCAAGCACACACAACTATCCTGCATGGCTCCGGTAAGATTTATTGTTGTATTTATGGCTTTTGACGTATACTTTTGAGTGAAGTATATATGTGGGTAATTATTACGTAAGTATGGAATTACTATATGTAGACGTTGAATTTTACGTGGAATATCCGACATCGTAATTTTTGTATTAATCATGCATGAGCATCATATTATTACATTTTGGGCATATGTACCACCTTTGCATTGCATTTGCATGCATGTATTTATAACTATTGTATAATTACTTATGTACCCTCCGAAATTCGCTGTTATTGCAGGAATGGCCGAGGTACCGCCGAATGATAATGGAAACGATTACGTCGTAGGTCACGAATGGGGACCGTTTCCTCCGAACCCGCCGGACAATGATAATGGATGGATCGCTCCAGAAGAGGAAATAGGGCCGGAAAACGACAATGACGAAAGTGAGGTGGATAATTTCAGCATTAGTAGTGACGAGAGTGAGGATTCCGAGGAAGAGCCCGAGGAGCTAATGGATGATGGCATTCCCGAGAATGCTGTAGGCCAGACCGAACCTGATTTGTTTCAATCCCCAAATTCGCCGAAGGGTTATGAAGTACCACCGACCGGTCGTTATGAGCAGCAACCCTTTAGTCGCCCGATGGACAATTGTAAGGACTATTTGAGAACAGTGCCAGGATTTGTTCGAGTAAGTAATGGGAGCAGTGGAGAGTCCAGCAAATCATCCAAGTCGCCATCGATTCATGAGAATATTGCAAGGGTCTACTTTCCGAGACCGAGACACTACTGGGATCCCGCAGGTCGTTTGGGGAGGATGGAGAGGTTGATGTATGAGCGGTTTGTAGTTGAGACCAGGGTAATTAAGAGGTTTGATAAGAATGAAAGGGAACACCAAAGACTGTTGGAAAGGACTGCAAGAGTTGAGTATGATGGGAATGTGAACAAAAGTGACATCAACAGTTTAAGATCAATGGTTGCAAATTTGAGTGCTAGTCTTGACCGTGTTAGGGAGGATCAAGTGAGGTTGTCGAGGTTGCAGAGTTGGGAGCATCGTGTGAGAGCATCATTGCCCCCGGATTGGAGATTCGTGGACGATTTGGAGATGGAGGCAAATGACTTTATGATTCAGCCGCCTACTAGAGGTGCTTGTATTACGGTGGGAAGTCAGGTAGCGATTGAGTGTGGATCCACATCAGGGACGAAAAAGGAGATGGAATGTGGGCCGGATGATAAAGGAAAGAGAAAAATGGATGATGTGGATGAGGACGATAGTGATGAGGAAACCGAGGAAGACGATGACGAGCCGCCATCCAAGAGGCCGTGTGGATCACCACATGCCTAGTTACTTGTTTTGTATTTTCTTTGATCATTGTAATAGAACTGTTTTAGACCTTTGTATGATGGTATTATGACGAGAAACTCAAGTACTTGAAGTTTTATGGTGAACGATTGTAGTGGCAATACTTGTCACGATTTTGGTTAATTATCAATACAATCTATGTTACCTTTCATGATCTGTGATATGTCTTAAATTTGATCTTTTGTGATGTGAATTGCTGAATATTAGTAACTCCGTAGTGATGTGTCGTTGTATGTATATTATGTCTGGGAAACTTGATGTGTATACTTACATTGTTTTTCTATTTTTCCTGTCTTGCAGAAAGAGATATTCGATAACACCATGCCTCCAAAGTTGACCGCCGATCGTGTTAACACCATGATTCAGGAAGCTATAGCAAATGCGTTGGAAGCGGACCGAGCTGGGAGAAATCAGGACCAGGGAAGGAACGCGGGGAGACAGCAAGCCCCGAGAGTGTGTACCTATTCTAGCTTTATGAAGTGCGGTCCCACGCAGTTCCGTGGAACGGGTGGAGCTTTAGAACTTAGACGATGGTTGGAAAAGGTTGAAAGTACGTTCGAAATCAGCGGTTGTGCAGAAGCGGATAAAGTGAAGTTTGCAGCTGCTACGTTTCTTGATGATGCGTTAAGTTGGTGGAATACCCAGGTAGCTACGGTTGGATTGGCTGTAGCGAATGCAAGGACGTGGAATGCGACAAAAGCTCTGTTGACTAAGAAGTTTTGCCCGGAAGAGGAATTGGGGCAATTGGAGGATGAGTTGAGGCACTTGACCCTGAAGAACAACGATATAGCTGCTTACACCAGGAGATTCAATGAATTAAGCCTTTTGTGTCCAGATATTTTTGCCAATGATGCCAAGAAGATGAAGCAGTACATTAAGGGTTTATCTAGCAATATCAAAGGTGAAACAACTTCGTCAAAACCTGGGACGTTTGATGAAGCGGACCAGATGGCTCACGCTTTGATGGACGTCAAGCTCCAGGACAGGCAGAACTCCATTGCTGAAGGCAACAAGAGGAAATGGGAAGCGGCACAAAGCAACCAATCCCAAGGCCAGAACCGAGGTGGAAATCGAAACAACCATGGGCCGAATCGAAATCAGCAGTTTAACCAGAGAAGGAACGAAGGGATGAGGGCAGTGACGAACCCTAGAGGTGTGAAAGTGAATCCCCATTGTGGTAAGTGCAATTTGTATCATGTTGGAAATTACCCGCCTGCATGCGGCAAATGTGGGAAAGCAGGTCATAGGACATCTGGTTGTCGAACGGGAGGAGTAGCCACTGGGGCTAATGCTATCAGAATGAGAGGATGTTATGGTTGTGGAGAGAGAGGTCATGTGCAAGCGAATTGCCCGAAGGCAGGAAACAAGCGGGGAGGTAATAATGCGGCTGCTGTGTATCAAGTGGGAACGGCTGATAAACCACAGGGTCCTAATATGGTTACCGATACGTTTTTGCTAGACGCTTGTTATGCTAGTATTTTGTTTGATTCTGGCTCCGACAAGAGTTTTGTAGATGTTAAATTTAGTCGCCATATCGATAGAAAACCGGTGTTGTTAGCGACTAGTTATAACGTTGAGTTAGCCGATGGAAAAATTGTTAGTACGAATTCTATACTGAAAGGGTGTACCTTGAAGTTAGGAAATTACGCTTTTAAAATCGACTTGATGCCTATAGAGCTAGGATCGTTTGACGTGATTGTGGGAATGGATTGGCTAATGGCGCACTGTGCTATGATCGTCTGTGGCGAGAGATTGGTTCAGATTCCGTTGAGGAATAAGGTTTTGACAGTGAAGGGTGACGAATGCACTTCTCGTTTGAAGGTGATTTCCTGTTTGAAAATGATGAAGTACGTAGAGAACGGATGCGATGTGTTTTTGGCACAAGTTTCGAGTGATGGTGATTTAGAGGCGAGGATTGAAGAGGTACCAGTTATTTGCGAATATCCGGAAGTTTTTCCAGACGAGTTGCCGGGTTTACCGCCTGCCCGTGAGGTCGAGTTTCGAATTGATTTAGTGCCAGGAGCTGCACCGGTTGCACGTGCACCTTATCGCTTAGCACCATCTGAGTTAAAGGAGTTATCGGATCAATTGAAGGAATTGATGGACAAGGGATTTATTAGGCCGAGCTCATCACCTTGGGGAGCGCCAGTGTTGTTCGTGAAGAAGAAAGATGGTTCGTTTCGGATGTGTATTGACTATAGGGAACTCAATAAGCTGACGGTTAAGAATCGGTACCCATTGCCGAGGATTGACGATTTGTTCAATCAATTGCAAGGTTCCAGTGTATACTCAAAGATCGATTTAAGATCAGGGTATCATCAACTGCGTGTAAGAGAGGAGGATATTCCTGTAACTGCCTTTCGTACGCGGTATGGACACTTTGAATTTCGAGTGATGCCGTTTGGGTTGACGAACGCGCCTGCTGTATTCATGGACCTTATGAATCGCGTGTGCAAGCCGTATCTAGATAAGTTTGTTATTGTTTTCATCGACGATATACTTATTTACTCTAAGAGTAAGGAGGAGCACGAGAAGCACCTAAGAAAGATTTTGGAGTTGTTAAAGAAGGAGAAGCTGTATGCAAAGTTCTCGAAGTGTGAATTTTGGTTGGAATCAGTGCAGTTTCTAGGTCATGTGATTGATAGTAAGGGAGTTCGTGTGGATCCTGCCAAGATCGAAGCGATCAGGGAATGGTCAGCACCGACGACGCCGACTGAAGTTCGACAATTTCTTGGTTTAGCGGGGTATTATCGAAGGTTTATTGAAGGATTTTCGTTGATTGCAAAACCATTGACGAGGCTTACCGAAAAGAATAGGGTGTATGAATGGGGAATTGAGGAAGAACTTGCTTTCAAAACGCTTAAGGATAAGTTATGTTCCGCACCGATTTTATCATTGCCTGAAGGAACCGAAGACTTCGTAGTGTATTGTGATGCGTCTCGTAAGGGTTATGGAGCGGTATTAATGCAACGTGAAAAGGTGATAGCTTACGCGTCGAGGCAACTAAGGAAGAATGAGGAGAACTACACGACGCACGATTTGGAATTAGGAGCTGTAGTTTTTGCGTTGAAGTTGTGGAGACACTATCTGTATGGGACAAAGTGTGTTGTATTCACTGACCACAAGAGTTTGCAGCACATTTTAGATCAAAAGGAGTTGAATATGCGACAGAGACGATGGGTTGAACTACTGAGTGATTATGACTGCGAAATTCGCTACCACCCTGGCAAGGCGAATGTTGTGGCGGATGCACTGAGTAGGAAGGAACGGGAGAAACCTTTGAGGGTTAGAGCTTTAGTGATGACTGAGAGCGTTGACTTAACCAAAACCATACTGAAGGCTCAGGAGAGAGGACTAATGAAAGGGAATGTTGAAGCCGAGAACTTGGGACGAATGTTGAAACCTCTTTTCGTGATTAGGTCTGACGGACTGAGATATTTTGAGAATCGGATTTGGTTACCATTGTGTTCATCTGAGGAAGGAAAGCCTGGAGTTCGAGAATTGGTTATGAATGAGTCGCATAAGTCGAAGTATTCGATACATCCTGGATCGGACAAAATGTATCACGACCTGAAGAAAGTCTATTGGTGGCCGAATATGAAGGCGGATATTGCTCGTTACATTAGTAAGTGTTTGACTTGCGCGAAGGTTCAGGCAGAACATAAGAAACCATCTGGATTGTTGGTACAACCAGAGATCCCAGAATGGAAATGGGAGAAAATCGCTATGGATTTCGTGACGGGTTTGCCTAGGACTCCTAGTGGATGTGATATGATATGGGTAATTGTGGATAGGTTGACGAAATCTGCTCATTTCTTACCTATGAAGAAGACGGACAGCATGGAAAAACTCGCCAGCGTGTACGTGAAGGAGATCGTCTGTAGACATGGAGTGCCGTTATCGATCATTTCGGATCGCGATAGTAGATTTACGTCGGAATTTTGGAAATCGCTTCAACGTGCGATGGGCACTGAATTGAGTTTAAGCAAGGCTTATCACCCGGAAACTGACGGCCAGAGTGAACGAACTATTCAAACGATGGAGGACATGCTCCGAGCATGCGTGATCGATTTTGGAGGAAGTTGGGAACGCCACTTGCCTCTAGTGGAATTTTCATATAATAATAGTTATCATGCGAGTATCAAGGCAGCACCGTTCGAAGCATTGTATGGAAGGAAGTGTAGATCGCCTGTGTGTTGGAGTGAAGTAGGGGAAAGTCAATTGACTGGACCCGAAATGGTTTTAGAAACGACAGAGAAGATTGTGCAAATCAAGAACCGACTACTTGCTGCGAGAAGCCGACAGAAGAGTTATGCCGATAACCGAAGGAAACCGTTGGAGTTTGAAGTTGGAGATATGGTTATGCTCAAGGTATCGCCGTGTAAGGGTGTAATTCGTTTTGGAAAGAAAGGAAAGTTGAGTCCGAGGTATATTGGACCGTTTAAGATCGTTGAACGAATTGGACCAGTAGCGTACAAGTTAGAATTGCCGACCGAGCTTAGTGCTATTCATGACACGTTTCACGTATCGAACCTGAAGAAGAGTTTGGCGGATAAGGAATTGGTGATTCCTTTGGACGAGATTCGACTGGACGACAAAATGCACTTTGTGGAAGAACCTGTGGAAATTATGGACCGAGAGGTCAAGCGGTTGAAGCGTAGTAGGATTCCTATTGTGAAAGTCCGATGGAATTCTAAGCATGGACCGGAATACACTTGGGAACGTGAGGACTTTTTCAAGGAAAGGTATCCTCATCTGTTCCAGTAGAACGAAATGTGAGTACAAGAAGAGGCGAGCGCCGGGACGTCGCTCTCTTTAAGGAGGGGTGGATGTGACACCCTAGAACCGAGGTCATTAACGTTACCCTAAATTACGCTAATTTTTGAAATTTTTAATAAATTTTAATTTCTATATTTATAAGTATTTTGGTTAAAGCCGATGTTCGAGGTTATAATTTTTACGATTGACGTTTCAAGAAGGACGATGACGATTACGATCCCGAGGGATGCCCAATTTTATATAATTATTGACGATTTATCGATAATGTAATTTTTCGAGAATTTTATTTACGGTTCGTGTTAAGTTGAGTCGGGTGAGTTTTATAGCCTTCCGAGTACATTTAAAGTATCCCAAAAATATTTTGGAGTGTTCGGGATGATTTCCGACTCCCGTAAAATTTTCAAAATTGACTAATGAGTCGAACCCGCAAAGTTTTAGTGGCGTTTTTACTTAAGGCCAAAAGAAATCAAAAATTGCCATTTTGGTCCCTCCCAATATACCATAAAGCCATAAACACAAACACATAGAACATTTTAGACAAAACAAAAATCAAACTCTCCTCTCTTTGCTCTCTAGCCGACGGTTACCCCAAACCCACCAAGAACACCATCAAAATTTTTTTCACTTGATTTTCATTAAAATTAAGGTTAGACCACATCTAATCTCGTCATTCCCTACATTTCTATGTACTTAAATCCCACATGCATTCAAGTAAATTTTCCAAAATTTTTCAAGAATCATCAAATTCGTTTTTGAGGCTAATTGTTGAAATGCATGTTGAATTCATGTGTTATGGAAGCATAATCACCAAGAAAACCCACCAAAATCAATTTGGTTGTGGTGATTGGGTCACCCAAACCCCACGGCACAAGGGGTGTTTGGGGATCCATGGTGGTTGATGGATTTTGAGCTTTTCCTTGTGTTTGGTTTAGTGTTTAATGATGTTTTACATAGGTTTAGGTGATTGCATGTTTGATTTCTTTGATTTTTGATTATGAGATTGGTTGATCAATAGGGGTAGGACTGAAATCTTGTGTTTGGATATGTTTAGGGAGGCTTAGGATGATGCCTAGTGGTGGTTAGAAGGTTTGAAATCGAGTCTAAGCATGATTTTGGAGTAGCCAAATTTAGGCAGAAACTTTGAGGTTATTTCATAAAATTTATTTTTCTTCCAGGTCTTGAAAGCTAAATGTAGTTATAGAGGGTCTTTTTGTCTTTAATTTGGTATAAGGTAGAGCCCGTGACTCAAAACGAGCTAAAAGTTATGAGGTTTTAAAGATCGAGTACCGGGAGACGAGGACTTTCATAATCCGAATTTATGTAAAGTTTTAGTCAAATCCCGAGGGTCACAAGTATGATTTGGTAAATGGTCAAGGGTCAAAATTTGGTCACAAACCTGTATAAATGAGTCTATAACTTGACTTAGGAGTCAAAGAAGTCAAAGGTACATTTCATATAGGTCAAAGAGGTCAAAGTTGGTCGAAGTGCAATTTCAGCCCGTAAAATGTAGTTTTGAAAAAGCGTCGAGTAACGGGTCGTAAAAGTAAAAACTTTTATTGGGCTTAAAAACATGTTATCTACAGGTCTTATAGGATTTTTGAGAATTTTGTCAAATTTTATAAGTATGGTTAAATATGGTAAAACAGCCCGTACTTTCGGCAAGTACCGGCGAGAATGAGTAAAAATGGATAGCGTAAATAATGAGAACGAATGGTATAAAATGAGTGATGCTTGTTATTTTGTTTTTGGCGTGAGTTATAGTTGTCCTAAGTGACTAGTATATATGTATTTTATACAGTACCGTAAAGTATTTAAAATGAGATTACTCATTACGCGTTATTTGTGATAGGTGTTGATTTAACCGGGCATCCGTTTCGTCGTCAGTGATCATCCCTCGAACTACCGACTACTTAAGATATAAGGTGTGAATTTATAGTCTCGCTTATATTTATTTCAAATTGTTTTACCCGCGAGGGAAATGCATGCTAGTTTTTAAAAGGAACGTATATCATGAATGATTGTTAGACCCGAAAGTTGCCTTAGAAATTGTGTTGAGTACCAAAGTTGCAAAAGTCCCTAAAATCATGAACTATTAACTATTGTCCTGCCCTCGAGTAGGGGGAAATAGCCGCTTATGCAATTTGTAGTACTACGGGGCTAACGACCCAATGCTAGCCGAGAAGCTGTACTTTTAGTAAGTTCTGCGGTAGATTATTTTGTATGAGAAATAAGGTATAATTGCAACTGAGGCCTTTAGAAGGGGCACTGGTTTCATCTGAATCACGCCGGTATTTATTACGCGGGTGATTGAGTTAACGGATTAGTGTCATGAGCTTAAACACAATTGTCAGTATCCTGATTATAGATTGTTTGATCGACAAGTCTATAAATGATCACGAATGGTTTTTATTTTATATACGTTCAAATTGATTGTAAAACCTATGAATTCCACTCAACGTTTTCGTTGACCAAAATTTTGGCATGTGTTTCAGGTAACTGCTGAAGTGTAGAATGGAGCATGCATGGGATGGATGTAGTGTGTATGGCTTGGAGTCCGCTTGTTTTTCCTCCTTTTTCTACTTAAACAATTTTTAAGTTTAATGTTATGTTGTTGTAAAACTGAAATTCTTGGGTTGAGATTCATGGGGACCGAAAACGCTAAACTCTGTTGTACCAAATTGGGGTTGGAAAAACCGTGGACATGTATCATCTAACAATTTTAAATTCAAGTTTTAAGTTGACGTCTTTTTAGCGTCGTTTGATATACCTTGTGTGCAATGAATACTGTGTAGCACCCATTGTTGTAGTTCCGCTGCGCATAGCAATTGTGGGGGTGTTACAATAAAGGTATATTTTGTCTTATTTTATGGATCTTGATTGCTCAGTAATAATTAAGTTTTGATGGTATTTTGATAGATCTATGGTTTCTAATGTAGATCTATAGTTTTTATATATAGGTTTAAGTTTTTACAAGTTTTTTATACGTTTTTATGGGTCAGCCGACACCTTACCGGAAATGGTCATATCCCTCTCGCCGGAAAGAGCCACAGCTGACTCGACGGAACAAGCAGCCGGAGGTGTCATAGTATATGCTTCATTTTATTATAAAAGTTTATTGTTAATATTACTCACTATTAAAACCACCAGATTTGCCTTGGATATGTGTTGTGAATACCAGTACATAAGGTATCTACTCTTTATACATTCGAAATAAATTTACGGTAGTTTTTAAAGATGTTGGTTTGAGATTTTCTTTATTTATTTCAGATCTAGAAGTTATGGCTGGTGGTTGGTTATTCGAGACTTTAGTTTGATCCCGGCATATTAATGTTTTGGGTTCGTGGAGTTTGTTGTAGCCGACAATCATGGTGCACACCAGCCGACTACCGAACGTCCATCTATATCAATTGGTATGTTTTGAAGGCTTTTTGATTTAATTTTGTGTTGTTTTAATCTGCTTTATGTTCTTAATAAATCTTTGACTATTTATAAAGTTCTTAAAGTTTCTAATATAGATCTTTATATTATATGTAGTTTAAGTTAATGTTTTGATATTTTTTTGTTACAGCCGCCACTCGCCGCTTCTGTTTTCTACCGAATATAATTATTTGTTGGAAACAGTTGCTGATGCCGTCACCCGCCGTCGGAAACCAGTCATCTAATCTAATGCTGGTGCTGAAAAATATCCTTAAAGAGTTCATGTAAAATTACAGTTTGTGTATGTTTGGCTATAAAGTTTATGTAATCATAACACGTGTTTCTTTTTATTGAGATCTATTTTTTTTTTTTTGGTCTAAATTTATTTGTTTATAAGCTTATTTGTGAGGTTGATATACTGTTGCGATTTTTTATATAAACTATGTTTTGATTTATATCTACTTGTGCAATTTTTATGTACATTTATTTATGATTTGAACATGTTTTAAGTTCGAAATATGGGAATATTTTAAAATCTTAGAATTTTGAAATCTGAAATAATTTGAATGTGTTAAAAGTTTGATATTGACGTACAGCTTGTGATATTATGATTTTCTACACGATACTTTTTGGTTTTGATTTCGTAATGACTTTTTGTAACTTGGCAAGTTAAGAAGCGTGTGGCTTTTATAATATGATAGTGTCTTTTTAGCCATGACTCATGACAACATATACCATATGGGCTAAAGTTGAACTTCTAATTTGTTTGAATTTGGTTTTTGAAAAAATAATGAAATCTGATCTTGAAATAAACAAACAACTTTAGGTAAAAGTCGACAAGGACGTTTCATTGTAAAAAATGATGTGTAGCATTGAAAAAGAAGTGGTCTCCAAGAACTTTATTTAGTCAATGCTTAAAAATATACAAGAAAATATAACGCATTTGAATAGACTTTAAACATTTAAAATTTAAATAGCCTTGAACGGTTGGATCAGTAGTCATTAATCGAGAGCCTTGAACAGTTAAATCAATAGAAATTAGTCGACTCGGTTGATTCGATCATCAACTCAGTTCATTTTACTCTATAAAAAGTTAAAAATAATGTATTAAGACGTAAAAAAATATGTATAAATTTTGATAAATATTACGTATATCGAACCTAAAAATTATTTACTAACAAATATGACATGTTAAAATAAACTTAGGTCGCAAATATATACAGCTAACAAGCCATATTTTTAAAAAACACGGAAAAAACCAAAACCTGATCAGATCTCAAGATTCGAGTTGACTCGGGTCCTTCAAACTCAACGTGTTTAACCGGATTTCAAAAATATGAAACACGATTTAATTTGAGCATTTTTCGCTCAAAAATTAATCACGTCAAAATGCGTTTCTAAATGTAGAACAAAATAGATATACAAGTATGTAACACACATAAGATATTACGAATCAAGATTTATTCTTTTTATTTCATAACATTTCAAAGACTTGCTCAATCACACACATAAGCATATTTTACATGCACATAACTTTTCGATATCAGGTATCTATCTAATCGTCTTGATAATGATTTTTGTAAAAAATCCACCACACACAATATTATTGTTTCCCACAACTTGAAACCAGGACAAACCAAACACCGAGATAAAATTAAATCCAACGACTAGAAAGCATAATGTCTCTAGGAAGGTGTTTATCGTTATATATATTATTGATATGCAAACACCGAGATAAAATTAACCAAACACAATATTATTGATATGCAAACGCTTTGATCCTAATGTCATCGATGCTGAAATTGCTGTCGGGCAGCATGCTGGAGTTAGAGTGCTCTTGCCAAGAATTGCTCTAATTTCATCAGAAGAAGATATGTTCCCTTTCAAGATAAGGAGGACGTTATTCCCTGTCCGCATTTCCTTTGCGATGACCATCAATAATGCTCAAGGGCAAACAATTCCAAATGTGGGTGTCTATTTGCCTGACTCTGTTTTCTCCCATGGCCGACTTTATGTAGCATTGTCTAGAGGAATATCACGATCAACAACCAAGGTTTTAGTGAAGCCAGTCAAGCAATTTGTTGAAGAAGGAGTGTACACCTCAAATGTTGTATACCAAGAAGTTTTGCGCGATGATTAACGGTCGTTACATTTTATCTTTTATTGTTTGACGTTTAGTTTTAATAACAGATTTTAATATGTTGTTTGGTATTAGTTATTTTATTTAGAACTCAATTGTCACATGTTACAACATTTTGCAATTATACTTAAATCTTACCACGATGTAGTGTTTCGTTAATTATCTGCCGCCAGGCAATTCTGCCGCTATGCACGGGTACTCGCCTAGTTATATTATGGATATCCAAATAAAACGTGTTTAGTTTTCCTAAATTAAACACACAACAATGTTTTTATTATTTTGTAGATATCATTAATCGTTTTCATTTTTTTGTGAATAATATTAATATATTGTATTTACGTATCATAATAAATTTACAATATCTCCAAAAGCGTGAAAACGCAACCTTAATTGGGATTTCATCACTCAATTATTGTATTCGAATCTAAAGCAAAAATCAAAAGGCAAAATAGATAAATACTTTCGTGAGCCTTAATTTTGATTAACACAAACTATAAGGTGGGTATAAGGCGGTTGTATTTCACGACCTAAGGAAAAAGGCTCTTAAGTGCTTAGCGCCGCCTCGTTTCCCCCGCTTGCTTGTGCGTGTTTTGAGAAAAAAGGGCTAATAGAGGGTTTGCCAACCAAAGTATTATCTACGTATATTATATTTTCTTGTGTATTCAAGATTAAACCCTCTTGAACGTTTTGGTGTTCCACCAACGTTATAAAGTCATCAAAGGCGTTCACTCAACGTGATCGTTTTCATTCCTTGAGGCTCCTTTAATTGAGAATATATTCGAGGAGAGATTTGTATATTTGAGTCTACGTAATATACCTAAAATCCAAAAATATTAAAAAAACAATCAAAAATGAAAAATATTCTTCTTACCCCTTATCAGTTAATTCTTTTTCTAACCCTTTAGTGTTTAATTTTCGTAACCCCATTCTCGTTTCGTCATGTCCAACGTTGGATATTACTCTTGTCCATATTTTGGAGGTCCGCCCGATGGTGGTAATTGTTTCAATTGCGAGATTTATGGAGGAAGGGAGGGGTATATCTACAACTCTCCTCAAAACTACCATGGTTACGGATTTCAATCATATGACCAAGCTCCACAACCGCCTTCGTCTTATTCGTGTGATTTTTGCGGTTTGGAGCACGACTTCGGATTTAGTTGTACGAATTATAATGACCCCGAACCGAATCCTAATTTCTTTGACCAATCATCGCAATATCCATCGTCGTATTCCTGTGAGTCTTGTGGAAACGCACCTCATTATGGGTATGATTGTCAACCGATGAACCATGATACGTCTTTCGACAACCAATTCTCCAGTTTTGACCAATCACCTCCACAAAATTTTTTCGATGATGATCTCGGTGCAAGTCGCGTTGACGAGGGATTTAAAGAAATCATAATGCTTTTTCAACAAATTATGGAGAAAAAGGAACTTTCAATCGTCGAAGTAATCGAAGAAAGCATCAAAGATATGGAAGAGGAGAAACGACGAATCAATCAAGAAATAAACGATATCACTAATGAACTCGGCGTTAGGAGATATCATAGAGAAGAAATAAGTGACGAGTTTAAAAGAGAGTGTGAGATTAGAAATAAAAAACTTTAACAAGATTATAATGGTTTAAGCATCGATATTCGTCATAAGAGAGAAGAACAAGAAAGAGAAGAGCATCTAGCTAGATGTGATCCCACATCTCCTATTTATGATGACGACGACGATAGCGACATTTTTAGTCTCACCTCGTCTTGTGAAACCATTACTCTCATGCTCCCAATGGAACCCGATGCCTCTCTAAGTATGGGGGAGAAGAATCTTAGCCCTAATCCTAGTGTTGAGATCGTTATTCCAATCCAAAGTGATCATATGGTTGTCTCAGATGAGGAGTTTAGTGATTTTTCTCTCGATGAATTTTTCCATGAAGATTCTAACGAGGCAAATTACGATAGTGAGTGTGATACAATTTCATGTGATGATGTCTCTCCCAATGAAACTTCGGGTAGAGAATCATTGACTTTTTTGAACCCGCTTTTCGATTATGATTTTTCCACTAGTGATGATGAGTCACTACTAGATGAGGAAATTCGTGTCGACAAATTTTAAATCTACTCGAATCCCCTTTTTGAATTTGATGACGAGTTCTTTTTTGGTGACGTAATGGCGAGGACATCGAGAGTGAGGATTATTTGTATCCTAAACTCGATGATCCGGATTTGCTAGTCACCCTCCCTAAGTCTCATTTGGAAGAGCCTTCTCTCTTGACTTGTGATGCATCCATTCTCGAGGGGTTCAACGATGGACCGCCTCTCGATGAGAATGAGGAGGATTTTGCCTTTGAACCTGGAGGAGACTTTAAGACCCCTATTTTTATTGATTCTCTTTCAAATTTTCCTTCGTATCAAAGTAATCCTACCCACCCTCTTCGTTCTCATGACTACACGTACTTCGAGTACGTTGTAAGGAGTTTTCTTCCTTACAAAACGTATCCTCAGGATTTGCCTTTATCATTTCCCACCAAATGTGAGGATACGATCTTTGACCCCGGTATAAAGGCTTTGCCTTTATTATCGGTTTCTTTGGGCCTTGTTTATCATGTAAGCCCCACCACAAATGACCATCCCTTGATTATAACCTAAATGATCACATTTATGGGGATTCGAGTCGAGCTTTTGACTCGGTTATCAAAAACAAGGTGCCTCGTGGGGGATTATCATCCTTATCCTTGTAAATATTATTGCTTTCTAATAGTGTAACGAAGGACTTATGCTCTTCCAACCTTTGTTTCGTGGTTGTTTATGATTGTGATTCATTAGGTTCATCGACAACATTGGAGCCTCTCGTGTTCGTTTTACGGATCACTCGAGCTTCGATCGTTGCCTTTGGAGATTCCGATATTCAATGATATCCTTTTATGTTCTAACGATTATCTTATTAGCAAACGGCTTTTAGGTTATTCGTTTTACCCTTTCAATGCTCGAGATTAAGCATTCGACTTTCGTCTCTAGTATGGGGGTGTTTCACCCCTAAACTCAAAACATTGAGTGTATACTTTACCTTGCTTACGTCATCACGCAATCCAATATTCATCTTTTTGTTATCGTTTTGTTGCAAAATAAGGCTAAAAATGGCCAAATTTTAAATTTTTTCTTGTTTTTCATAAGTGTTTAAGACACGGATGTAGGTTTTCGATGGTGAGAATAAGAGTAATTTTTGACTCGACCGTGCGTGTTGAGCACTTAGCTTCGATTCCTTAACTTTAATTAGGCTAAGTCTCTTAAATGAGGACGAGAAATGATGGTGTTAATAATAAGTTACGTAATCTTTCACGATCTCATGTGTAGTAATTATTAGCTTTTTCTTCCCACGCTTTTGTTTAAATAAGTGCAATAAGTAAGGTCATACGATTTAAAAGGTTACTTAGCTTCTAGCCCAAGATCGTTTAAAAGTTGCTCGTGTTCGAATAGAGTTCATAGCCAAGGCATAACTTATTGAAGCGGGATGCGAAGATTAGCAAAGTTCCAAAAAGGCCCTAACAAGGCATGAGGACTCCATTTTGTTTTTAAAGATCCAAGATGATGTGAAGTATCATTATTTCAAAATCAATATGAAGGATCAAGACACACGACGAGAAGCAATATACACCCCTAAAGATCATGGAGAATTCTATCCAAAGAGACCCTAACAAGGTATGAGGATAAATATATCCAAGTCCGAAAAGGAAGCGAATCGTTGTATATCAAAATCCCAAATAAAGTTTGAAGAAAAATGATGAAGTCGTGGTCCAAGTAAATTCCATATATGAAAAGAAGACCATTATTTCAAGAACGTCTTCCAATATTTGAAGTATGAAGTACATACCAAATATCGGTCTGAGAAAGGTCTCAAATCATGAAACGAGTTATGCCAAGATATGAACTTAAGGAGATTACGAGAAGCCGTTTTACAAGATCGTGTCCTTTAGCTAACTATTAATTAAATCGTCCTACTTTATTTTCAGCCTTAATAAAATATCAAAATAAGTCAAATGTATCCTCGTGATCATTAAGACAAATGAAAATATAAGATATAAACCTTAGGAATAAGGGAGTCTAAGTACGTAATTAACACTCATGATTAATGTTTGTTTTACTAACTTATAATGACAATGATCTCGTTACAGGCATAGCATGGAATTGGGTGAAAATCAAGGACGACAAACTTATCTCTATGAGGCATTCACATGTTCTTATTATTTGACCCTAAAAGTCACTTAATAGTGATGAAAACGATACATTATGTCTAAAACGCATGTAGTAGTTTATTTAAGTTTACGTTTTCAATAAATGTCACCTAAAAATGAAAAGTGCTACGATGCTTAATTCTAGCATTGTGTGGGGACACGACAATGGTTTAGCATGGAAGAGTGATGAGACTGTAATTATACATAGTCTCATCGTCCAAATCGGGCTTAAAACACTTAAAATATCATTAAAATACCCAAAATATGCTCGTGTTTGTTTATTGTGTATTTTAGGTATGGATATCGTGAAATCAACAAAAGATCACAAGATTCAAGAAAAAACGAACACGGGAAACGAAGCCGCAAAAAGAACCGGACCCGAATCATGATTTTCCATTGAAGTCCTTGAAGTTTTGAAGGTAGTCAAGATTGGTCCCTCAACTTTGGAAGACTTGACATTTTAAACCCTTGTAAAACTCAAATATTTCACTTGGGTCCCTAGAATGTTGAGATTATACATATTTGGCCCTTGAAGATTCAAGAAAATGCAAATTAAGCCCTTGAAACAAGTTTATCAAAGTTTGTGTGGCAAATATAGGAAAACAAAAACTTTGTTATAAAGGAAAAAAGGAGTTAGGCTGTGTAAACTTGTATTGCAAAGTTTATGGGAGTCCAGGGACCATATTGGCCAGAAACAAATACTCCATCCCCCACTCACAATCCACCACATCACCTCCTCCCTGCCACTCACCAACGCCATGTCAACACCGCATCATAAATCCCTCTTTTAAAACGGGGTTTTATATCTTAATTTTTAGAGGGAAACAAGTACTGTTTATCACCTACCCCCCCTAATCCACCCCAAATCGTCCCACATAAACCCTAATCATCAACCCACTCACATCAAAGGGCTTTGCTCTAATTCACTCCAGAACCCAAATTAACCTCATCCTCACCTAACCCCACTTCATAAAACCCTCACCACTTCAACTGGACCCCATACGTGGACTCCCCTGCCTCACCTCTTATGGTAAAAAGGGAATCATTAAGAAAATCAACGTCTCCTATGTTATTACTTGGACCTAAAGGATAAATGGACGTGTAAGATCAAAAGACACTAGCTGGACTACATTAGACAGTCACATGAGCATTTGACCATTTCAAATGATCAAAACCAGGGATTTCTGGAGAATTCATACAGATTAGGGTTTTTTCGTATTAGTGTTTCTAGATCATTCCTAGTGATAGTATATAAGGATGTCGCCTGTGACTCCTTATTTCTTGTTCCAGATTTATTGCAAGTTATTTAGTTTTTATTTTAATGAATATTTAAAATGTTAATAAAATACTTTGCACATCTGAGTTCCTCTTATGTTTTTTCTTTAGTGTAATGATTTTAAATTTTGTTTGCAAGTAATTTAGGTATTCAAAAAATCTATTTTGAGGAAATTTTCTTAAAAATATGTTCTTTTAACGATCCACTGTTTATGGTTTAAGGATCTTTGATCTGACAACAAAAAAAATGTTTTAAGTCATAAAATTTGTGTTATTTTACCTTGTTGGTTACCAAAGTGATTTTCAAGTTGTGGTTTCAAGTTTTCAACAACTAATATTTCATTTATTACTTTTATGTTACTCACCCCATTGTTACAAAAAATCTTTGTACATTAGGTTTGACAAACCTAACTGTCACGGTAGTTTGTGCTTGGTATTTGTTCTTCTTAGCAGGATTTCACCAAAAAGAAGCCATAACCAAGTGACTGATGTAGTCACTTGATTGGGACTGTTGTAGGCCCTTCCTACATACACCTTGCACAAGCAAATTCCCCAAGCTCAATCATCATTTAATCTTGCTAAATAGGAGATGGCATCAGCCATAGTGGGGCCTGGGTGTGGTTCCCACAAGGTACTTTAAGGCTTGAACACTCCCACTTATGCAATATTTGTGAACTTTGATTAATTTTATGGATTTTGTGTTTATGTGTCTAGTAGATTATAAATTATGTTTTAAAACATGTTCTTTCCCTATTTGAAGTATGTTTAGGTTAGTAGGAAAGTACTTGGTTTAATTTCGATTGGTTATCCTTTGTTAATTTCCATATCAGTCAGATAAGAGGGTGTTTGGATTGCTTGCTAAAAAATTGTTGGTGGCAACACATAGGGATAGAAGCATTTGAAACACACTCCTTTTTTAGTTTAAGAGAAGTTAAGTAGAGGTTCTTGTTTGTATCTCTTTTAAAACAGATTTTTTCTTGCTTTTATTTGGTAAAAATGCATAGATAAGCAGATAGTCAGATTTAGGCTCTAATTTTGAGTTTTTTTGATCTAATTTTTGGCAACCAGTTAGTTTAAGTGATAATATAGGGTTTTAATAGTTACTTTGTGATTTGGACTGTTAGGTTTGGTAGTTATTGGCTTTTGAAACTCACTTGGTGGTCAAACACATCAGTCAAAGTGCCCAGACCATTCTCTGAGATACATTAACTGATATTTGCCTGTTTTGAGTGTTTTTTATTTGTGTGTTTCTTGCTTATAACTGACTCCCTACACTCCACTTGTAACACCCATATTTTGGTTAATGCAATTTCACGCGTGATTATGACGTGTCATCAAAGCATACAAGGAAAAATGTCTTAAAACATTACATGACCATAAAAGGAAATACTGGAAACAAACATCGGTACCCCAAAGTATAAGCTCATCACACACAAACATAAGTACTGTAAAGGAAAAGAACTAAACAATGACCAAAGAAATAAGTATCAAAATGTATCATGAAATGCACAAAGTATAGAAGGCTAGAAAGCTTCCAATCCATATGCACGTACGCTTAAAGTCTACGAGAACCCCTTGAGTACCTGCCGTTTGGGAACATGAAAGGAAAATGGCTGAGCATAACGCTCAGTGTACGGATATACAAGTATGACATGAAATAACGTAAACATATAAGACTAATAGCAGCGAAATATCATAAGTTCTAAGTAATATGGATTCATGTTCATAAAACTGGTTTTATAGTTTGAAAAGACTTATTTTTCTATGAAAAATTTGTTTTAATTAGCCAAATAGCCCATATAGGTCATGAGGTTCCATCGCGCATGAATACTTGGAGGGGAGACCTCGTCATGCAGTTAGAGGGGTTGCCTCTAATTAATAGTCTGGGTAGGAGCGATCAGCTCCTAGTGAAGGATGCAAGGCACACATCGCATTCACTCTGATAATACTGATAAACATGTAACTAGGATGCATCCATACGCCCCATATGATAATATAATATAATGGCCAAAACTGAAAAGGGACGCCACGAGAAATCACTTCGCCGTGAGGAAGTCATAACACTGGTGCTTCCAGTGTTATGGTTATGGTACCTCCATAACTAGGTGAAACTGGTCATGCATGTATATGTCTTAGGCTCTTATTCAAACATAAATATCAAACATATAAAACAAATAATGGGAAAACAGTTGGCTGTAAACGGGGAATCCTAATAAGGAAAGAATGTCCATACTGAAAGGACGGGGAAATCCGTACCTTATGTCCAGTGAACGAAGAAGACGAACGGAAGATAGTCCTACTTCGATCTCCCTAATGCTACATAAATAGTATACGTGTATAAGTATTCTGATTACTGAGTACGTAACTGGTTTTATAAGGTGTCTTAGCTTGTTTTATATGTTCATGTCTTGTTTATCTGATTATAACGTTATGCTGTGTTTATCATGTATTATGTATATTCTGATTAAGTATTACTTGTATTTCTTGTATTATTATACTTGTTGTGTAATAATAAGTAACTTTCTAAAAATAGCAGTTTTCCTAAAATAGAAAGTTTCCAAAAATAGAAAGTTTCCAAAATAGAAAGTTTCCAAAAATAGATTAACTTCTTAAAATAGACCAGTTTCTAAAAATAGAAAGTTTCCAAAAATAGTAAGTTTCCTGAATTAGAAAGTTTCCATATTTAGAATTAAGCTGAATTAATATCATAAGTCATGTGGTTATACTATAGTTTATTAATAATATCCTGTTAATTAAATAAACTATAGGTAATACGATTTAACTAAATATAAGCATGATTTAATGAAATTAAAGTGTATAAAATAGTTAGGTTAAAACATGTATTAATACTATATTAATAATAACCTAAGTCATGATTAGTAATTAATTATATTTCATTTTTTATAATTATATAATTAATACTATAGTATAAATTAAATAATTAAATACTTAGGTTATAACATGTATTATTAAATAAATAATAATTAACCTAAGTTCATGATTTAATTAAATTAATTATATGCCATGTTAAATTAATTTAATTAACTTGTAAAATTGTATACATTGTAAAATAAATACTTGTTCTAATTTAGTCATGAATCAGACCCATGTAATTAATTAAACATGTCTTGATTCGGACCCGTGAAAACCCGTGAACAGGTTCGTACCCAACACCCCTAAAACAGTGGCAAACCGCCTTGAACCGGTTGCCACTGCCTTTGTTAGGCTGCCACTAGCTTAAGCCGGTGGTCTTGCTTCTCTCAGCTAGCCACTGCCAACAGCAGTGGGTTCCCACCGGCTGGGTGTCGGTGGTCCCTGCTGATGTGCGCCGTTGTTCCCCCTGCTTGACCCCAAACTGTCACTGGCTGTGTGCCCGTGGTGGGCTGTAGCTGCCGAGACCCAACCAAATCACAAGGGACACCCCCGACGCATGTCGGGGTGTCTTGTCCCTGTTGTCGACCAACCCCAACACCACCGAGACATGAGTCTCGGTTGGTGGTGTGAACCAAACGACGCCGAGAGCCATGGGGCTCTCGGTTTGAGTAGCGACCGAAACAACCAAACCCGAACAACCCTTAATTTTTACCCCTTGATCCCATAACATGTTTTTAACTCATGTTTTTAAATCCCTTGTTCATGTATTCATCATAAAAATAAAAAGAACTAAAAAGAAAAGGTTTTACGGATTACTAAACACATGGAATATATGGAGAACGATCACACGAACACACTCCTTGAATTAATTAACCAAGATCAAACAACACCTCCTTATGGTGTTGTGTTGCCGACAGCCAAGAGAGAGATAAAAGAGATTAGGGTTTTTTTTGTGATTTTATGAAAAACTCTGTAAATGCATAATTCCCTTATTTGTTATTTTTAATAAAACAAAATATGGGCTTGGCCCTTTCCTTCTCTTGGTGCCGCGGCTATAAGGGCCCACAAGGGAAACCCGAAGCCTTTTTGTGTCCAAAATATTACATGCTCGTGTGTTCATGTTTACGTGTTACGTTATTATTAATTATTCGTGTTATTATAAATACTTGTTCGTAACGATATTAATCGTATTAATAATATAAGTAAATACATAATTATATGTTCGTGATTCTTACGTTCATGATTTCATGTTCGTGATAATAATTATTATTGTTAATACTTATCGTGTATTAACACGTACTTAATACTTGTCGTAATAATAATACATACATAACTTCTGTAATTTCTAATCGTGACACGTGTTCATGCTATAAAAGGAATGTTTTTATGTGTATGTACGTTTACTAAGGGTACTATTCATGGTAAAAGCATGCGGGTTTTACAACTCTTCCCCCCTAAAAAGAATAATTCGTCCCTGAATTATAGATAACATAAACTGAAAGAGGAACAAACCCGAATTCAAAACATGAAATGAGGGTAGGAAGTCCAGATAGATTCCTCTATTACCCAAGTGGATTCTCGCTCGGTATGATCCCTCCAAAGGATTTTGACAAATGGAATCGTCTTCTTCCTCATGACTCATTCTTACCTGCCAAGAACTCGTTCGGGTTCCTCTATGAAGGTAAGATCTTCACGAATCTGTTTCAGTGGATACTGAACCATGTGAAGGGGATGATACTTGTACCCTCTGAGTAAGGACACATGTAAAACGTCATGAACGTGAAAAAGCTGCAGAGGTAACGCTAAACGATAAGATACTTCACCGACTCGCTCGATGACATCAAACGGTCCAATGAATAGAGGACTGAGTTTACCTTTGATTCTAAAATGTCTAACACCACGTGCCGGTGATACCTTAAGAAAGACATGATCTCCTACGTTGAAATGTAACTCCCTGCGATGCTTGTCGGTGTAACTCTTCTGACGTGTACGAGCTTCCTGCAATTTCTGCTTAGCTACAATGACCTTCTCATTGGTAAAATCTATCTTTTCTTTTCCTTCAAGTGTTCGCTCACCAACCTAATCCCAGCAGATTGGGGCGCGACACTTTCTACCATACAACATCTCGAATGGAGCACACTTAATGCTGGCGTGCCAACTGTTGTTGTATGCAAACTCTACCAAACAGATGTAATCGTCCCAATCTCCTGTCCATTCCAACGCACATCACCTCAGCATGTCTTCTAATGTCTGAATCGTTCGCTCCGATTGCCCATCTGTTTGAGGATGAAAAGCCGTGCTAAGCTTAAGTTTTTTACCTCCAGCTTTCCGCAGACTCCTCCAAAATCGTGAAGTGAAACGAAGATCTCTATCATAGATGATACTGGATGGAGCACCATGAAGTCTCATGATCTCCTTCTTGTAAGTTTTGGCGAGTTTGCTGATCAGATCATCCTTGCGGATCGGTAAGAAATGAGCTGACTTAGTAAGTCGATCAACGATAATCCAAATTGCATCATGCCTCCTCTTTGTCTGCGGAAGACCGGTAACAAAATCCATGGTGATGTTGTCCTACTTCCACTCCGGAATTTCTAACGGTTGTAGTATACCACTAAACCGTTGATGCTCGATCTTAACCTGCTGGCAGGTAAGACATTTGGAGACGTAAGTCGCAACATCCTGTTTCATACCACTCCACCAAAAGAATTGCTTGATGTTGTGATACATCTTGGTCGAACCAGGATGAATGGAGAATGGGCTGCTATGAGCTTCAGCTAATAACACTTCCCTAAGAGTAGGATCATCAGGAACACAAATTCTGGTGCCCTGCCATACGATACCATCGTCATCCAACCGAAACTCCATCTGCTGCTCTAAGTTCGGAATGATCGCCCAAATTTCACCATCATCCTTCTGAGCTTCCTTGATCCTAGAGAGTAAATCAAGTTCCACTCTAAGATTAGCCCAGTAATCGTTCTCTCCACATACCATGATCTCGATGTCTAATTGCTCTAAGTCTCTTATAATTTCCTCCTCAATTTTAATGCCGTTTATCATACCGGACTTTCTACTAAGTGCATCTGCCACTATAGTCGCCTTGCCAGGATGATACCACAGATTAATGTCATAATCCTTCAACAACTCTAACCATCTTCTCTGTCTCATATTCAGTTCACATTAAGTGAATATGTACTTCAGGCTCTTGTGGTCTGTGAAGATATCACATGATTCTCCATACAAGTAGTGCCTCCATATCTTCAATGTGAAAACGACTGCTGCAACTTCCAAGTAGTGCGTAGGGTAATTTTCCTCATAAGGCTTAAGCTGTCGTGAAGCGTACGCAAACACTTTCCCATGTTGCATGAGAACACAGACAAGTCCCTTCCTTGAAGCATCACTATAGATTTGAAATCCACCTGTACTAGATGGGAGAGTAAAAATCGATGAAGATGCGAACTTCTGCTTTAGGTATTCAAAGCTCTTCTCTCTTTCTTCACTCCATACGAATTTCTCCCCTTTCCGCATCAGTTTGGTCAATGGTAGTGCTAAACGGGAAAAGTTCTCTACGAACCTACGGTAGTAGCCAGCTAAGCCTAGGAAACTGCGAATATCAGTTGCTGATGTCGGTCTTGGCCACTTGGTAATAGCCTCAACCTTTGATGGATCCATGGTGATTCCTTTTGTTGACACAATGTGACCTAAGAACGCCACCTTGTCTAACTAGAACTCACACTTGGATATATTTGCATACAACTGCTTCTGGTGAAGTATCTGTAGTACTGTACGAAGATGGTCTTCGTGTTCCTCCTTGGACTTAGAGAAAACAAGAATGTCATCAATGAAGACAATGACGAACTTTTCTAGGAACTCATGGAATATACGATTAATCAGATCCATGAAGACAGCTGGAGCATTGGTAAGGCCAAAACGCATGACTACAAACTCGTAGTGCGCATAACGTGTTCGGAAAGCAGTCTTGGCGATGTCCTGCTCCTTAACCCGTAACTGATGATAGCCCGACCTCAGATCAATCTTGGAGTAATGTTTGGCCCTTGGAGTTGGTCAAACAAGTCATCAATGCATGGCAGCGGATACCTATTCTTGATGGTGATCTTGTTAAGCTCACGGTAATCTATGCACAGACGCATGTTGCCGTCCTTCTTCTTTACGAACAAAAGAGGTGCGCCCCATGGAGAAGCACTAGGTCGAATGAAACCGCGTTCTAACAGTTCCTGCAATTGTTCTTTTAACTCCTTTAGCTCTATAGGAGCCATGCGATAAGGAGCCTTTCAAATTGGCTCAGCTCCTGAGATGAGCTCAATATTAAACTCCACTTCACGAGCAGGTGGTATGCCCAGAAGCTCTTCTAGAAACACGTTTAGGAATTCTGACACGATCGGTTGATTCTGGATAGATGGAGATTCAGCCTCCAAATCATGAATAGTAGCAAGATAACCCTCACAACTATGTGACAGTAGTACACGTGCTTGCAAGGTCGATATTATTTGTACATACCGTTCGTGTACGAACATGTTGTGAATGTACTCTGGTGCATTTACATCACCAAAGATGACCCGATATGTATGGCAGTCTATGGTGGCGTGATGTTTGGATAGCCAGACCATGCCTAATATCATGTCAAAATCGCAAATATCCAGTGGAAGTGTGTCAACCAAACAAATCTTGTCGTCAAACTCTAGGGAAAGGATCTTGTACCCATGGGTTATGCGTACAGAGTTTCATAAAGGTGGGGAAATGTTTAAAACATTCTCTAATGGCATAGGGGATATCCTAACATTCTTGGCATAAGCAGTAGAAATAACCGAGTGACTAGCACCCACGCACATGCAGCTTAACCATACATATACAATATTCCAGTGATGGTACTTGTAGACTTGTTGGCCTGATCGCGAGAAGTCGTGTAAACCCGTCCACTAGTAGGAGGTGGCTTGGAATCAACATGTCTAAATGTGCCCTCCATCTCGCCCTTATGGCAGTCCTTCATTTGATGACCAGTAAGGCCACACTTGTAGCAAGCGTCGTTGTCACGGCGACATGGCCCTGGGTGCCTACGGTTGCAGGTAGTGCAGGGAGGGTGAGTATACCCTCTAGCAGGTGCCCTTGCTGGCTGGGAGCCTGTTTGGAAAAGTACACATGAGACATGATTTATGGATACAAAAGGACAATGCGGAAAAATCGTAAGATGTAATACCAGTGATAGCTGGACGGTTAGGCTGTAAACCTCTTTGGTTCTGCTCCCTCCCGTTACCATGATTCCTGGTAGAAGATTGCTAATGTGTAAAAATTATGAAGTATCACATGTAACATAAGGAAATGAGTAAGTGTAAGGACCTGCTGCTTTTGGAGTTTCCAGCGTTGTTACGGTAATAATCCTTACCGCCACGCCTATCCGTAGCAGAACGGTCTTGAGTCTGACCGTTACCCTTGGGCTGAGTAGGTTGTTGCTGAGTAGCCGGCTGAGACCTGTCACCAGTCTTCTGCCTGAAATATGCATTTTAAAGAGATATATAAATATTAGATAGTACTGAATGAATTTGAAATGGTCACCGCAGAATAACGAATAAATACCTCTTCTCAGGTCTCCTTGCTTCCCCGAACTCCTCTCTTTCCTGCAGCATCTCCAGCTTATGTGCTGCATCGGCAACTTGTGCCACCGTGTTGAAGGTAGCACATACCAAGTTGTTGGCGACCGATGTACGAAGAGCCCACCGGAAGTGGTATGCTTGCTCTTCGCCAGTACGTGCTGTTGTGCCAAGAAAACCAGCCAAACGAAGAAAGAGCTGCATGAACTCGTTTTTGTTCTCCCCAACTCTCTGCCTTATTCTGTGGTACTCTAATAAGTGTAAAAACACTTATCCTTTTACCACTTATTTCCAATAATAACAAGACCAAAACGTGTAATTTATGTCGTAAAAGTCGGAATTATGCGTGGTTTGTGTTTTTATTATGTTTTAGGACCAAAAGATTAAAAAGCAAGAAAAACACGGGCTTTCACGGGCTTTTATCGATGAAAACGAGAAATGACGAAGTCAAAAGATCAAGAGTGCAAAAAGAACGGAAGTCCAAGGCCTACTCTGAAGATTTATCGAAGAAAAAGTCTAAAGACAGAAGTTTAATTAAGTCTAAGAACTCAAGTCTAATAGAAGAAGAAAATTACAAGACAAGTTCAATATATATCGACAAATCCCGAGACGACGTCGAGGAAGACAAAAGATTTAAATCGAGTCGAGAAGAAAGAAAGAAGAGGCAACACATGCACACCTTCCTATTTTTCCCTATAAATACCCTCCTAATACACATTAGGAGGGTTGGTTAGTTTTTAGTAGTTAGTTTCATTTTCATTTTTCTTTCTAGTTTTTAGAGAGAGAAAGTTCCGAACTTTCTCCCACCAAGTTTTCATCTTTTCTTTCTTTCAAGTCTTAAACTTTTTGTATTTGGATTCCATTAATCAAGTTCAAGTTAAGCTTTTTGTTCATTAATCTCTTTCTACCTTTCTTGATTTTACTTTACTTTTGGTGCGAAATATATTTGATCCGTGTTGATCTTGATGTTTTCGTTCTTAAAAAGTTAATCTTTTTATTCATCTATAAGTTTTTATATAGATTTAGCTTTGAGCTTATCATGCTTATTGGCTTAATTTGTGTTAAGCTTATTTACCTTTTAAAAGTTTTCTTAAAAAGTTTCATTTTTTATAGTTGATTTAAAAGATTGCTTATTTTAAGTTGGATAAGTTGTTATTTGCGCTTATTTAGTCCTTTTCACTATAGATTCGTTCAAGTTTTGGTGTTAGCTTATTCCTAATAGCTTATATCCTAGCTTATTTTCGAATCAATAGGTCATCGGAAAAGGTTTAAACCCTTTTCCGATCGCAACATTCCGATTAGTCCCCCTAGTATTCCGATCATTAAGATCGGATTAGGGTTTTAAGCTATTCAGATTTGCACCTTGGTATTCCGATCAATTGATCGGATTGGGGTTTTATTATTCCGATTGTGGAGGTTTTTGTGACACTCCAATTAGACTTACTCGTTGGTTATTCCGATTGTGTTCTTTTTATGCTATTCCGATTGGCATTGTTTTCAAGCATTCCGATTGCCTTATTCCGACAACAGTATTCCGACGAGTCTTGTTTGCCATATTCCGATTAGTGATTTTTCCAACATTCCGATTTAAGCATTTTTAAATATATTCCGATTTGGCTTTCCTATGAGATTAGTTTCTTGTTTTTACACAGGTTTCAAGTTTTAGATTTATTAAGTGTTCAAGTATTTTTTCTAATCTTGCCTTTAAGTTTTCAAGCATTTATTTTTAACTCGTCATTTTAGTTTAATCTTTAAAGCTCTTTTTACTCAACGACATTTACATATTTGCTATTAGTTTAAAATAGATAATCAACTAAACCATTTATTATTCCACCAAGAACAATTGAGTCGCACTTTCTACCAATAGTCAATTCGAAAAGATCGGAACAACGAACTTTCATACTCGGGTCTAAAAGCCTTGTATTAAATGGCGCCGCTACCGGCTCTTTTCGTTAAGATTAACGGTTTTTAGTGAGAGACGCGTTGGATTTTGGGATCCGTTCATCTTTGAACGTTATTTTCCTTGCTTTAAAATTTTCAAAAATCCAAAAAAATGTAAAATTTTCAAAAATTAAAAAAAAAATTAAAAAAAACATAAAAAACCAAAAATATTTCTTGCTTTGTTAGTTCTTTTGCAGGTGTATGCGCACTCGATCAACGTCTTATCAAGAGCCCGAGACTCTCGATAACTTAGACATGGCCGATGTACAAAACAACAATAATAATCCACCTCAAAACAACATGAATAATAACAACAATGAACCTCTACCGGACAATCGCCCTATGATCGAACTTTTGCAAGCACATGTAGAGGGAAACCACGATGCTATTGTCATACCCGCGATTGGAGCCAACAACTTTGAGCTTAAATCTGGCATTATTCAAATGGTCTCCGCTCAACCATTCTTGGGACGTACCATTGATGATCCTCATGACCACATCAAAAGGTTCCTTCAACTCACGAATACGGTCAAATTCAATGGGGTTTCACACGAGGTAATCCGCTTGCAACTTTTTCCTTTCTCCTTAGAGGGACAAGCCCGACATTGGCTTGATAAGGAACCGCCACAAAGTATTCTTATGTGGACGGACTTAGAGACCAAATTCTTAAACTACTTTTTCCCACCCTCTCGTACTACCGTTTTGCGGAATGAAATCATTACTTTTGAAGAAAAGTACGATGAGACTTTTAGTGAATCTTGGGACCGTTTTAAAGAACTTTTAAGAAAGTGCCCACAACATGGTTTTACCAAAGTGCACCAAATTAATACTTTTTACAATGGTTTAAGCATGAATGACCAAGATTCACTAAATAGTGCTTCGGGGGGTAATCTTTTTGTTAAGTCTTCTAATGCCGCTTGAGATATTATTGAGAACAAGTCTAGAGTGCAAACCAAGAGTGTTCGGACCAATGTGGCTAGTGCTAGCACTAATGAGAGCGACAAGAGACTTGATAAGCTTACTTCGCTTGTTGAATCACTTGCTCTCCAAGCCGCCAACAATACTAAAGCTATCACTTCCCAAGCCAATGCTATGACTCAATCTTGTGATATATGCGGGGGATCTCACTCATACACCGATTGTCCTTCGACTCACGACAATCCGGAAAATGTGTATGCCGCCAACGGTACCTATGCTACAGGAAGCTATCAAGCACGTCCTCAAGGTGATCGCAACTTGCTCAGCTATCGCTCAAACAACTTTCTTTCACCTCCCGGTTTTCCCCCACAAAACCCAAACAACCTCAATCGCAACAATCAAAACCAACCTCGTGCTCCAAATCAATATCCAAACCAAACAAACCTATATCCACCTCAAAGAAACAACCAAGTTTACCAACAACCTGCTTATCAACCACCCGCCTACCATGCTCCTCCTCTCAACCAACCCACAGGCTTACACCAAGATGTTGAAACCTACATGAGGACTAACGATGTGATCGTGCAAAATCTTCAGCGGGAAATGGCTAACATGAAAGCAGATATGGTGAAGCAAGGAAATGATCTTCGAGCGGATATGCAAAACACTTTGGCAAGTCAAACGAATGACTTGAGAAATATGATGGCTAGTTTCTTCCCTAGTAATCAAGCCTCTGGATCGGGTTCTCTTCCGAGTAACACAGTTGCTAATCCAAGAGGGGAGATAAAAGAAATCACCACTCGCAGTGGAAAAGGTTTAAAGGAACCCGAGCTTCGTACACCTACACCGGTGATTGTGACAAAGGAAAACGAGTCTCCTTCTCCGAATCATCCATCTTCTATTCCTCTAACTTTTCCTTCTCCAATTCCACCATCTTCTACTTCTACCCCTCCACCACCCAAGGATGTGAGTGAGAATTCTATCCCAAAGCCTTCATCTCAACCCAATATACCTTATCCTTCGAGGTTGAGGAAAGAGAAATTGAAGAACAAGGATGATATTCAGGTTTCGAACTTTCTTAAAATGTTCAAACAACTGAATTTCAATATCTCCTTTGCTGAGGCTCTCGCTCACATGCCTAAATATGCGAAAATGTTTAAAGATCTTCTCAGTGATACGGAGAAACTTCTCGATATTGCTTAGACCCAACTTAATGAGAACTGCTCCGCAGTGCTCTTAAGGAAATTGCCCACCAAACTTGGTGATCCGGGTCGTTTCTTGATTCCTTGCAACTTCCCGGGAGTAGAGAATTGCATGGCCCTAGCGGATCTAGGTGCTAGTATTAACTTAAAGCCATTAAGTGTTTGGAAGCAATTATCTCTCCCCGAGCTAGTCCCCACACGAATGACTTTGGAATTAGCTAACCGTACGGTTGCTTATCCAGTGCGGATAGCCGAAAACGTCTTCGTTGGTGTCGACAAATTCACCTTCCCGACGGATTTTGTTGTCGTTGACTACGAGATGGACCCCCGTGTTCCATTAATCGTTGGACGTCCATTCTTAAGGACCGGTCGCACTCTCATTGATGTAGCCGCTGGCGAATTAATCATGAGAGTTGGTGACGATAAAATCGTCTTCAACATGGGTAAACTTTCTTAGCAGCCTTCGGAAAAAGAGAGTGTTAATTTCATTGATGTTCTTGATGAGGCTTGTGAAGAACATTTCAAAGACGCTTGTAAAAGTGGTTCTTCTTCTCTACCCATTGTTCAGACCGTTGCCTCAATTGCTCCGTCATTGACTCCTTTTGGAGAAAGTGACTTGGATGATTTTGAAGCTAGCTTGGGTCCTCTCGATCTTAAGTATGATAATTCTCCCACCGATTGGGATGAAGACATTCGTACCATTGAGAAACTTCTCAATGAGGACCAAACTTCTCCACCATCTCCTAAGGATATCTCCACCGATGATCCGAAGTTGACTATGCCGTCCATCGAAAATCCTCCAGATTTAGAGCTTAAGGATTTTCCGTCTCATCTCGAGTACGTTTTCCTTGAAGACAACAAGAAGTTACCGGTCATCATCGCTAAGGACCGGAAAGAAGAAGAAAAATCCCGACTTATCGCCGTGCTGAAGAATCACAAGAAAGCGATTGCTTGGAAGATCTCCGATATTCGTGGAATTGATCCTTACTTTTGCACACATAAATTTCTCATGGAGGACAACTTTAAACCCACTATTGAAAGTCAAAGAAGGGTGAATCCTAAGATCCATGACATAATCAAAAAAGAGGTTATCAAACTTCTTGATGCGGGAATGATCTATCCTATCTCGGATTCAACGTGGGTTAGTCCCGTCCATTGTGTGCCTAAGAAAGGTGGAATCACCGTTGTTCCCAATGAAAACAACGAGTTGATTCCTACTCGTCTCGTTACAGGGTGGAGAGTTTGTATAGACTATCGCAAACTCAACGATGCTACGAGAAATGATCATTTTCCTCTTCCTTTCATGGACCAAATGCTTGAACGTCTAGCGGGTAATGACTATTACTGCTTTTTGGACGGTTTCTCCGGGTATTTTCAAATTCCCATCGATCCCAAAGACCACGAGAAAACCACATTCACTTGTCCTTATGGAACATTTGCCTACAAAAGAATGCCTTTCGGCTTATGCAATGCTCCTGGGACTTTCCAAAGGTGTATGATGGCTATCTTCCATGACATGCTTGAAGAAAATATGGAAGTCTTCATGGATGATTTCTCGGTTTATGGCGATTCTTTCTCTGCTTGCCTTGCCAATTTAGAACGTATGCTTAAGCGGTGTGAAGACACTCGCCTTGTTCTTAATTGGGAAAAATGCCATTTCATAGTAAAAGAGGGCATCGTGCTAGGACACAAAATCTCCAAAGCCGGTCTTGAAGTGGACCGTGATAAAGTCGATGTTATTGCAACATTGCCTCCACCTTCAACCGTGAAGGGTGTGAGAAGTTTCCTCGGTCATGCGGGCTTCTATCGTCGATTCATTCAAGATTTTTCTAAAATCGCTCGCCCGATGACCCACCTCTTGGAAAAAGATACTCCTTTCATCTTTTCCAAAGAGTGTCTTGAATCCTTCAATCTTCTTAAGGATAAGCTAACTAAGGCACTGGTCTTGGTTACCCCTAATTGGGAGCTACCTTTTGAGTTGATGTGTGATGCTAGCGACTTTGCTATTGGAGCGGTTTTGGACCAAAGAGTGAACAAACACTTCCAAACAATCCACTATGCTAACAAGACAATGACGGCGGCTCAATTGCATTATACCACTACCGAAAAAGAGCTTTTAGCTGTAGTGTATGCTTTTGAAAAATTACGCCCCTATCTTGTCCTTTCTACCACCATCGTGTATACCGATCATTCCGCGTTGAAGTACTTGATGACTAAGCAAGATTCTAAGCCAAGACTTATTCGTTGGTTTTTGCTCCTTCAAGAATTCAACATTGAAATTCGTGACAAAAAGGGAGCTGAAAACCTAGCCGCGGATCATCTCAGTAGACTTGAGGATCCTTATCAAGGGGATCATCCGAACAAAGAGATCAATGACTCTTTTCCCCTTTAGGCCTTAATGTCTATCAACTCCAATCTCGATGACACCCCGTGGTTTACGGACATTGCAAACTACTTAGCGGGTGGGATTCTCAAGGAAGGGCTCACGTCCAAACAAAAGAAAAAGTTCTTTAAAGATATTGAACATTATTTCTGGGACGACCCTTACCTTTTCAAACAATGTGCTGATCTGGTTATTCGTTGATGTGTTGATGGGCCTGCAGCGGTACAAATCCTTGACGCTTGCCATAAAGGACCCACCGATGGTCACTTTGGTCCCAATTACACCGCGAAGAAAGTATTCGACTCTGGATTCTATTGGCCCACCATTTATCGACGCTCACGATATGGTTAAACATTGTGATGCTTGCCATAGACAAGGCAAGATCACACATAAGATGAGATGCCGCAAAATTTCATACAAGAATGTGAAATCTTTGATGTCTGGGGTATCGACTTTATGGGGCCATTTCCATCATCTAAAGGGAACAAGTACATCCTCGTAGCCATTGACTACGTTTCAAAATGGGTTGAAGCTAAGGCTCTCCCTACAAACGATGCGAGGGTGGTTGTGAACTTTTTGAAGCAGCTCTTTGCTCGATTCGGCGTTCCTCGTGCTATTATCAGTGACCGCGAGACTCATTTTTGCAATGATCAATTCGCAAGAGTCATGGTTAAGTATGGTGTTAATCATCGTCTTTCCACCGCTTATCATCCTCAAACCAATGGTCAAGCCGAGATTTCCAACCGTGGATTGAAGAGAATTCTGGAGCGTACTGTTGGAGAGCATCGCGCCGCGTGGGCCGATAAGTTAGATGATGCTTTGTGGGCTTTCCGTACTGCTTATAAGACCCCGATCGGTTGTAAACCTTATCGTCTTGTGTACGGGAAAGCATGCCACCTCCCTATCGAGCTGGAACACAAGGCGTACTGGGCCTTGAAGTGGGCTAACTTCGACATCAACAAAGCCGGTGATCATTGCAAGATTCAACTCAACGAGCTTAATGAACTGAGGAATGAAGCTTACAAGAACTCACTGATCTACAAGGAGAAGACCAAGATCATCCACGACGCAAGAATCAAGAACCAAGAGTTCCACGTTGGTGATCAAGTCTTACTTTTTAACTCTCAGTTGAAGATCTTCTCGGGCAAGTTGAAGAGCCGCTGGTCTGGTCCATTCACCGTCGCCAAAGTCTTTCCATATGGGACCATTGAGCTGTCTCAGCCAAATGGGCCTAATTTCAAGGTGAATGGCCAGCGTTTGAAGCTGTACTTTGGTGAGGAAATCTCTCATGAGATGATTCCATCCCTCACCATGTTTCCCATGAACTAGTTTTGGGTCGAGTCAGGCTCGTGACTCGGTGAACAAAACAAGCGCTTCTCGGGAGGCAACCCGTGATCTATCCTTTACTGCTTTCATAATAAGTGTAGGGGGGAGCCCCGTATGTGTTTGTTGTCTTGTTTCTTATTCTCTACAGGGATTCAAGCTTCAAAGATCCTCTTGATGACTTTTGACGAACCGTGATCCCGTGTTCCCATCTTCCTGGTTCTATCCTAAACTCTTGTGATTCAATATTTCATATTTTATATGTTCACATTGAATTCACTATAGTTTTCCTTTCCATAGCAAGATCAATGTCCTAAGTGTAGGGGAGTTTACTCCCACATGCTTAAACATTGAGGACAATGTTTATATCAAGTGTAGGGGGGACTTCTATCGAAGTAAGTGGTCTTTTCCTTGAATTTGTCCTCTTTTAACCGGAAAATTTGATTTTTCAAAATTTTTAATCTATTTTGGCCTAGTTGTAAAGTTGTATTTTCCTTTGTTATGGTTATTTTCTTTCCTTGCTTAAATAAAGTGGTTTTAAATTTTTCAAAGTCGTGAATATTTTGACTCAACCCGAGTTTACTTATCTAAGTTTACTCTAGCTAGTATCCTTAACATGTTTAAGTCAATTTTTGCTAGGCTTTTATATAGGGAGCTTTAAAACACGAAAGTCTTAACTCTCACGGGTTAAGAACAAGAACTTTTCACAAGTTCCTATAATTGATCCTAGAGAGTTGTTTATCAAGGGAACTTTAAAATGCGATTTCTAAACTTGAAAAAGTCTAAGAATTTGCAAGATCCTATAGATGACTCGAAAACCTAAAACTTTGATTTAATAGTCTAAGCAACCACGAGTCTCATTCCTTGAGGTTTTAAATTGTGGAGGACGAGAGATGATAGAGTCAATTATAAGTTTGGTATTGTTTCGTGAATTTATGTGAGTTAATTATGAGCCTATTCTCCCATCGCTTGTTAATAAATTTATCTGCAATAAATAAGGTTGTACGATTTGAAAAGTTACTTAGCTTCTAGCCCAAGATCGTTTAAAAGTTGCTCGGTATTAATTAGAGTTCATAGCCAAGGCATAACTTATTGAAGCGGGACGCGAAGATTGGCGAGTCCAAAAAGGCCCTAACAAGGCATGAGGGCTACATTTTGTTGCTAAAGATCCAAAAGTGATGTGAAGAATCATTTATTGAAAATCAATATGAAGGATCGAGACACACGACGAAAAGCAAAAACTCCCCAAAAGATCATGGAGAAGTCTATCCAAAAAGGCCCTAACAAGGTATGAGGATAAATAGATCCAAGTCCTAAAAGGAGGCGGATCGTTGTATATCAAAGTCCAAAATAAAGATTGGAGAAAAATGAAGAAGTCGTGGTCCAAATATGAAGAATCTCTCAAAACTTCAAGTGAAGAAATTCCTATTATGAAGAGAAGACCATAATTTCAAGAACGTCTCTCAAAGATTCGAAGTATGAAGTCGCTGCCAATTATCGGTCCGAGAAAGGTCTCAAATCATGAAGCGAGTTATGCCAAGATATGAACTTTATGAGGTCTCGAGAAGCAGTTTTAAAAGATTTTGTCCTTTAGCTAACTATTGATTAAATCGTGCACTTTATTTTTGGCCTAAATAACTATCGAAATAAGTCAAACAATGCATCCTCGTGATCATTCAAGACAAAGATAAAATATAAGAGATACACCTAGGAATAAGGGAGTCTAAGTGAATAATTGGACCACATGAATTCGTGTTAGTTTGCTAACTTATAATAACAATGATCTCGTTTTTATGCTTGGTATGGGGAACGTGAAACTTGAGGATGATAAACGTTCATGGCAGCCGAAAACCAATGTAAGTCTTTAATTTCTTTACTTGTTTCTATCTTCTTATGTTTAGTATTTAATAAAGGCCAAGGTGGGTTATTTATGAAGGAAAATGTAAACCGTGCTTTAAAATTAATGCATTGCATGAGGGCATTGCAATGGTCTAGTGTAGGGGATTTAATAAGTGTAAAAACACTTATCCTTTTACCACTTATTTCCAATAATAACAAGACCAAAACGTGTAATTTATGTCGTAAAAGTCGGAATTATGCGTGGTTTGTGTTTTTATTGTGTTTTAGGACCAAAATATTAAAAAGGAAGAAAACACGGGCTTTCACGGGCTTTTATCGATGAAAACGAGAAATGACGAAGTCAAAAGATCAAGAGTGCAAAAAGAGCGGAAGTCCAAGGCCTACTCTGAAGATTTATCGAAGAAAAAGTCTAAAGACGGAAGTTTAATGAAGTCGAAGAACTCAAGACTAATAGAAGAAGAAAATTACAAGACAAGTTCAATATATATCGACAAATCCCGAGACGACGTCGAGGAAGACAAAAGATTTAAATCGAGTCGAGAAGAAAGAAAGAAGAGGCAACACATGCACACCTTCCCATTTTTCCCTATAAATACCCTCCTAATACACATTAGGAGGGTTGGTTAGTTTTTAGTAGTTAGTTTCATTTTCATTTTTCCTTTCTAGTTTTTAGAGAGAGAAAGTTCCAAACTTTCTCTCACCAAGTTTTCATCTTTTCTTTCTTTCAAGTCTTAAACTTTTTGTATTTGGATCCATTAATCAAGTTCAAGTTAAGCTTTTTATTCCTTAATCTCTTTCTACCTTTCTTTATTTTACTTTACTTTTGGTGCGAAATATATTTGATCCGTGTTCATCTTGATGTTTTCGTTCTTAAAAAGTTAATCTTTTTATTCATCTATAAGTTTTTATATAGATTTAGCTTTGAGCTTATCATGCTTATTGGCTTAATTTGTGTTTATCTTATTTACCTTTTAAAAGTTTTCTTAAAAAGTTTCATTTTTTATAGTTGATTTAAAAGATTGCTTATTTTAAGTTGGATAAGTTGTTATTTGCGCTAATTTAGTCCTTTTCACTATAGATTCGTTCAAGTTTTGGTGTTAGCTTATTCCTAATAGCTTATAGCCTAGCTTATTTTCAAATCAATAGGTCATCGGAAAAGGTTTAAACCCTTTTCCGATCGCAACATTCCGATTAGTCCCCCTAGTATTCCGATCATTAAGATCGGATTAGGGTTTTAAGCTATTCCGATTTGCACCTTGGTATTCTGATCAATTGATCGGATTGGGGTTTTATTATTCCGATTGTGGAGGTTTTTGTGACATTCCGATTAGACTTACTCGTTGGTTATTCCGATTGTGTTCTTTTTATGCTATTCCGATTGGCATTGTTTTCAAGCATTCCGATTGCCTTATTCCGACAATAGTATTTCGACGAGTCTTGTTTGCCATATTCCGATTTGTGCTTTTTCCAACATTCCGATTGAAGCATTTTTAAATATATTCCGATTTCGCATTCCTATGAGATTAGTTTTTTGTTTTAACAAAGGTTTCAAGTTTTAGATTTATTAAGTATTCAAGTATTTTTTCTAATCTTGCCTTTAAGTTTTCAAGCATTTATTTTTAACTCGTCATTTTAGTTTAATCTTTAAAGCTCTTTTTACTCAACGACATTTACATATTTGCTATTAGTTTAAAATAGATAATCAACTAAACCATTTATTATTCCACCAAGAACAATTGAGTCTCACTTTCTACCAATAGTCAATTCGAAAAGATCGGAACAACGAACTTTCATACTCGGGTGTAAAAGCCTTGTATTATACTCCTTCTTCAGCTTGTCTTGCTCAGCCTTGGGGAAGAACTGTCCCATCACTAACTCCCTAAACAGAGCCCAAGTCAATCCAGCCACCCAAGTGTCACCACCCTCATACTGCTTCACTGCCTTCCACCATCCTAGCACGTCGCCTTCGAACTAGTAACAGGCTAACCTCGACTTAAAGACGGGGTCATAGCCCACTGCATCAAATATCTTCTTGATATCAGCCAACCAGCTTTTAGCTTCACTTGGGCTATATGTTCTCTCGAAGGATCGAGGACGTTGCTTGTTGAATCTCTCAAGCCATGTGACCATTGTTGTTGGAGGAGGAGGAGGAACCGGGTGTTGTTGCTAATTGTTGGCAGCCTGCACCTCAGCCCTGACTTCGTTCCTCAACTGAGGAAGCAAAGCTTACATCGCAGCTTGGACTGCTGCATTGAGTTGTTCCTGCTCGCGTGTGAGAACCATCTGACAGTATAAAACAAAATACATGATTAAACTGATCAAACATAAATAATATACAAGAAAAAACATTTTGTATCAATAAATCATGAGAAAAATTTTATGCATGAAAAACAATGCATGAATGCATGATGCAGTTTATGAAAACTTTTATATGCTCGAGAGTGAAAGCCTATGGTCAGTTCACCCGAAACAAAAGACATGGCGAGGGGACGCCTATGGGTCGGTCCCAAAGTTAAAGTTTCGATAAAAGCACATGCGACTAAATAGGGCCAGTCCTGTACCAACCATTACTTAGTCATAAACCTGCGACAATGACATATAACATGAATGTATGAAAATAATGAATGCATGAAAACCGACTGTCAGTTCTAGAAAGACCATAGTGACTACCCACTAATCACATGTCATGCTTTGAGAGCCTACAAGTCAAAGCCTTGTCATTGATACAATAATTTTAACACCCCATTTTGGTAAATGGAATGTCACGCGTGATTATGGCTTGTCATCAAAGCATACAAGGAAAAATGTCTTAAAACATTACATGACCATAAAAGGAAATACCGGAAACAAACATCGGTACCCCAAAGTATAAGCTCATCACACACAAACATAAGTACTGTAAAGGAAAAGGACTAAACAATGTCCCAAGAAATAAGTATCAAAATGTATGACGAAATGCACAAAGTAGAGAAGGATAGAAAGCTTCCAATCCATATTGAGTACCTGCGGTTTGGGAACATGAAAGGAAAATGGCTGAGCATAACGCTCAATGCATGGATATACAAGTATGGAATAATGTAAGCATATAAGACTAATAGCAGCGGAATAACATAAGTTCTAAGTAATCTGGATTCATGTTCATAAAACTGGAATTATAGTTTGAAAAGACATATGTTTCTATGAAAATCTGTTTTAATTAGCTAGATAGCCCATATAGGTCATGAGGTTCCACCATGCATGATTACTTGGAGGGAAGACCTCGTCATGAAATTAGAGGGGTTGCCTCTAATTAATAGTCTAGGTAGGAGGCATCAACTCCTAGTGAAGGATGCAAGGCACACATCGCATTCACTCTAATAATATTGATAAACATGTAACTAGGATGCACCCATACGCCCCACATGATAATATAATATAATGGCCAAAACTGAAAAGGGACGCCACGAGCAATCACTTTGTCGTGGGGAAGTCATATAACTGGTGCCTCAAATATTATGGTTATGGTACCTCCATAACTAGGTGACACTGGTCATGCATGTATATGGCTTAGGCTCTTATTCTAACATAAGTATCAAACATATAAAACAAATGCTGGGAAAACAGTTGGCAGCAAACTGGGAATCCTAATAAGGAAAGAATGTCCATACTGAAAGGACGGGAAATCCGTACCTTATGACCAGTGAACGAAGAAGACGAACGGAAGAGAGTCATACTTCGATCTCACTAATGCTACATAAATAGTATATGTGTATAAGTATTCTAATTACTAAGTATGTAACTGGTTTTAGATCGTGTGTTAGCTTGTTTTATATGTTCATGTCTTGTTTTACTGATTTTAACGTTATGTTATGTTTATCATGTATTATGTATATTCTGATTAAGTATTACTTGTAATTCTTGTATTATTATACTTGTTGTGTAATAATAAGTAACTTTCTATATATAGAAGGTTTCCTAAAATAGAAAGTTACCAAAAATAGAAAGTTTCCAATAATAGAAAGTTTCCAAAAATAGATTAACTTCTTAAAATAGATCAGTTTCTAAATATAGAAAGTTTCCAAAAATAGTAAGTTTCCTAAATAAGAATGTTTCCATATTTAGAATTAAGCTTAATTAATATCATAAGTCATGTAGTTATAGTATACTTTATTAATAATATCCTGTTAATTAAATAAACTATAGGTTATAAGATTTAATTAAATATAAGCATGATTTAATTAAATTAATTTGTATAAAATACTTAGGTTAAAACATGTATTAATACTATATTAATAATAACCTAAGTCAAGATTATTAATTAATAATATTTCATGTTCTTATAATTAATTAATACTATAGTCTAAATGATATAATTAAATACTTAGGTTATAACATGTATTATTAAATAAATAATAATTAACCTAAGTTCATGTTTTAATTAAATTAAATATATGCCATGTTAAATTAATTTAATTAACTTGTAAAATTTTAAACCTTGTAAAATAAACACTTGTTCTAATTTAGTCATGAACCGGACCCATGTAATTAATTAAACATGTCGTGAACCAGACCCGTGAAAACCCATGAACCGGTCCGAACCCAACACCCCTAAAACAGGGGAAAACCGACTTGAACTGGTTGCCACTGCCTTTGTTAGGCTGCCACCGGCTTAAGCCGATGGTCTTGCTTCTCTCGGCTAGCCACTATCAACAGCAGTGGGTTCCCACCGGCTGTGTGCCGGTGATCCCTACTGTTGCGCGCCGTGTTCCCCCTACCTGACCCCAAACTACCACCGGCTATGTGCTGGTAGTGGGCTGCTGCTGCCGAGACCCAACCAAACCACAAGGACACCCCCGACGCTTGCCGGAGTGCCTTGTCCCAGCTGTCGACCGAACCCCAACACCATCGAGACATGAGTCTCGGTTGGTGTTGTGAACCAAACGACGCCGAGAGCCATGGGGCTCTCGGTTTGAGTGGCGCCCAAAACAACCAAACCCGAACAACCCTTATTTTTACCCCTTGATCCCATGACATGTTTTTAACTCATGTTTTTAAATCCCTTGTTCATGTGTTCATCATAAAAATAAAAAGAACTTAAAAGTAAAGGTTTTACGAATTACCAAACACGTGGAATATATAGAGAACGATCACACGAACACACTCTTTCAATTAATTAACCAAGATCAAACAACACTTCCTTGTGGTGGTGTGTTGCCGCCGGCCCAGAGAGAGAGAAAAGAGATTAGGGTTTTGTGATCTTATGAAAAACTCTGTAAATGCATAATTCCCTTATTTGTTATTTTTAATAAAACAAAATATGGGCTTGGCCCTTTCCTTCTCTTAGTATCACGGCTATAAGGGCCCACAAGGGAAACCCGAATGCTTTTCGTGTCCAATATTACATGCTCGTGTGTTCGTGTTTACGTGTTACGTTATTATTAATTATTCGTGTTATCATAAATACTTTTTCGTAACGATATTAATCATATTAATAATATACGTAAATACATAATTATATGTTCGTGATTCTTACGTTCATGATTTTATGTTCGTGATTATAACTATTATTGTTAATAATTATCGTGTACTAACACGTACTTAATACTTATCGTAATAATAATGCGTACATAACTTCTGTAATTTCTAATCATGACACGTGTTCATGCTATAAAAGGAAAGTTTTTATATGTACGCATGTGTACTAAGGGTACTATTCATGGTAAAAGTGTTGGGCCAATTCAGTGCATGATTTGTCCCTTGCACAGGATTTAGATGTAAAGTATCCTAAGTAGTTATAGTCACTCAAATTCGTATGTTATAAGTTCCGTGTGTCATTCTTTAGAGTTCTTTAGAGTCTACGAGATAGACTCGTCATTAGCTGAGGCGGATCTCAGTAAGTGTGCAAAGAATCAAGGATGATGGAGTTAGTAAGTGATGACATAATAGCTTGCTAACTCCTCAAGACTATTACTGATTACAAGACCTGAAGATGTTAGAAGACCTGAAGAAGTGTCTGAAGTGTCTGTCTAAACTATTAGTGGAAGACTTCAAGGTGGTTACTTGTATTTTAGTTAAAGCTTCTCAAGGAAGCTTCACACCCCACTATATATATGTGGTCCTTGTAATAGAATAGGCTAATGTTTCCCACCACAGAAAACACACTTGTAACACTTTAGTGAATAGGGTTTCATCCTCCCATGGTTTCATAAGCTTAACTAGCTATGAACATGGGAGTTTAGTTTGTCATTCATCGCCTGGTTGTTATTCCGCAAACAACCGGGCAAGTCATGTATATTTATTGATTCATTATTAATAAGATATACATAAGATGAAAAGTACAAGCTTGTGTTATTAGTTAGTCAATTGGTTTAATTGTGCAAATGTTCTTCATTTATTCTTATTGATTCAAGGTTTGCATAAGTATCGTGGACCATCAATTGGTATCAGAGCGGGTTGTATTAATTTACTATCCAGATCCGTTCATTTTACGACTGCTAATAACATTTTTGATTGTCAAATTCTAGTATTTGACTCAAACACTACTACTGCTAATGTAGTATGTCCAGTTTTTGAGAAGGATAAATACACATGACCTTTGATGGGAAATATCCACTCATATATTACCCAAAATATTTTCCCATCCTTACACCTAACCACCACCGACACACATCACGACATCCTTCCCACGTGTTCAACATTTAATGTATCCTCAATCCCACCATTTACAAAAAAAAAAAAACAAGAATCCATTCATCATCATATATTTCACAACACACTCCGATTCACCTATTTCCATCACCACATTAAACTCATATCTCAAACAAAAACACAAAATCATAACCAATCTCACATCACCCATTATCAGATTTGTTACTTCATCAACACCTGACCAAGATCTTTTCTTCGGCGATACCTCCGGTGTAGTAACCAAAAACCATCTAAAACCCAGATCGAAATCGATCCAAAGGTCATCAAAAACATCAAACTCTACAAATTCTCAAAAATCATATATTAAGAATGATGGATTCGTTTATTGTGGCCACATAAATGAATTCTTTTAATTTTAAAGGTCGATTGTTTTATTTTCTGAGATAGGTAATCGAATGATTGATGTTATTGTATTAGGTCTATGAAGTTTTTTTTGTGAATATCAAGGTGTTGATATGAAGATTTGTGTTCGGGTTGTTTCTCCTGATTAAATCAGTAGAGATGATTATGTGTTTCCAGATTGGTATGAGTGGTTTGGGAGATGATGTGGAATAGATTTTGTATTGGAAGATGGAGGAGTTGTGCCTTTAGTGGCTGATTTAAATCATCAGACTAATAATATTGATGTAGGATAAAACATATGGAATTGATAAGAGAAGTCGTTGTAAGATCTGGTGGATATACAGTTGCTGATATCACATCCACTGAGGTCATAGCGTTAGCCAAAAGGTCGCTGGCCCAAATCCCAAGGTCAGCGAGTCGTTATTGATTAAACTCGCTGAGCTTACTCGTCTTGGGAATCGGATAAAGTGGAAAGTTATTGGACTGAAATAAAAGGGTACACTGGTTCTTGTATCAAGCTTCAAAGAAGCTTATGAAATTACAAAAGTGACTGGTTAAACTAAAAATCAATCGGTGAATAAAATGGTTGTGGGTGGATTCGCTATGATATGTCTGATTGTCTGCTAGTGAATTGAGAAGTTGGTAAAGTAGCTAATGGGGTGAGTTGATGTATTAAGTCCCTGGGTTATATATTGGATTACGTGTTACAGTACCTCTGTACCCCCAGCCATTGAACGTTTGAAACTAGGTAGCTGAATAATGTTGTACAAGCCCCAACAACCATTTTAAAACAGTTGACTCAAACAATGGCCAATCAAAGGCGTTCTCACAAGTGAAAGTTGGTTAAGACAAGTCATGTGGAACCCTGTGGCTAAGAAGTATCCCAGGTCGCTGAACCCCCAGCCAGTTGAACCCCTGACATGATCCCTCTAACCACGGAACTTGAAAGTCTCAGCGACCCTGGTCAGCAAACCCTGTCAAAACAGGTAATCGAATCCCTGGTATGAACCGCCAGCTGTCCCTGAACCCCAGTTGTCCCTGAACCCCCAACTATTTTTGACTCCAACTGCTGATCCTTGTCACTGAACATGGACCCCTGTCCCCAAGTCCATAAATCATATGTCTCTGAACAAGCCACAGGTGAACCTACCTGAACCCCCAGGTCACTAAACAAAACTGTTGAGGTGGATCCACAGCCAAAGGCCACCATGTCAATCTTAAAACCGGTAGCTGAACATGACTCAACAAATAAAATAACGGGGTGATGCAAATAGGCTGTGAAACCGGTCAAACAACATAGGTTGTTGTTCCATAGAGAGTCTGTCAAACATCAGGCGTTTGAAAAGGCGTGATCAGGCGTTTAATACGCGTTTGACACAGGCGTTTAATACACGTTTGACAGGTTATAAAAACACATTAGCATTGAGGATTGGCGAACCCCAGTCTCTAAACCCACAACCGCAATCCCACCCATAGCCACAACTAAACTTCAAACAACAGAGGTATATGTACCCACAGCCAAACCTCCAGCTGTTGATTTGAATTTCCCTCCACAACTGTTGATTTCACAGCCAACTAAACCGACAGCCAAACAGCCACATCAGGCGTTTGATAAGTTCCTCAGCTGTTGATCTCTACAGCCAAATTTTTTTCAGATGATATCTTCAGAGCCTTCATATTTTGAAGGACTTGGTCACTCAGGAAATTTTTTTTCTCACACCAAGATAAAGAAAGAAGATATGTTCACAGCCCCACCTCCCCAAAAGCTGTCACCCTCCCCTACCGCTGTAACCCCATCCGTTGTAACCCCAGCCACAGAGTTTTTGAGAGACCAAGCTGTGTTACAGGGAATTGGTGAAACATTGATTATATAGGGGTTTGATATCATCAGGGTTTGATAACATCAGGGTTTGATAAACATCAGGCGTTGGTAGGAGATGATATTCAGGGGGAGTTGTATTTTAGGCGAGATGAAGACCATCACGCTATGATTGTGTTGTAGTATGTAGCAGGTCAAAAGTTTCTTGGTTCCCTAGTAAATTTAGAGGGGAGAGAAACGAGGACGGAAGTAAACTTGTGTTTATGTGAAGAAACATCAAGTTTACTCACGTTACATACACACTATCATACATCACAACACATAACCTTCAGGGGCATAGAATGTTTACATTTGGCTGATTGAGAAAAGTCAATGAAGATGGGTTGCTGAACAAGTTGCATTGTTTGATCTTTTATGGTAGCTGCGTCAACCATTGACCACACTTCGTTGATTTAAGGTAAATGAACTCGTTATCTACATTGGATATAATATGCTACTTTAATATATGCTAGGGTGAAGCATATGGTCTTTATGGTAAAGCATATAATATACTTCACTGATGACCTAAGGTAAAGTTACCTTTATGAGTTCTATATAAGCATCAGGGAATTGGTTCAAGTGTTTTTCAAAGTACAAGATCAGACATTGCAGTTTAGTAACAACTAAACAGGGACAAGACGATACAAGTTAGCGGATGACTTGAACTAGTGAAGCTAGTTATTCTTGGTATACTCTGTTGTAATATAGCAGGTAAGAAGAAGCCTTTATGCTCACTTACTGCTATTTAACTTAGGCAACTTTTCTATCCAAATAGGGGGAGATTGTTGGGCCAATTCAGTGCCTGATTTGTCCCTTGCACAGGATTTGGATGTAAAGTATCCTAAGTAGTGTTAGTCATTGAACTTCGTATGTTATAAGTTCAGTGTGTCATTCTTTAGAGTTCTTTAGAGACTACGTGATAGACTCGTCATTAGCTGAGGCGGATCTCAGTAAGTGTGCAAAGAATCAAGGATGACGTAGTTAGTAAGTGATGACGTAATAGCATGCTAACTCCTCAAGACTAGTACTGATTACAAGACCTGAAGATGTTAGAAGACCTAAAGAAGTGTCTGAAGTGTCTGTCTAAAGTATTAGTGGAAGACTACAAAGTGGTTACTTGTATTTTAGTTAAAGCTTCTCAAGGAAGCTTCACACCCCACTATATATATGTGGTCCTTGTAATAGAATAGGCTAATGTTTCCCACCACAGAAAACAAACTTGTAACACTTTAGTGGACAGGGTTTCATCCTCCCATGGTTGCATAAGCTTAGCTAGCTATGAACATGGGAGTTTAGTTTGTCATTCATCGCCAGGTTGTTATTCCGCAAACAACCGGGCAAGTCATGTATATTTGTTGATTCATTATTAATAAGATATACATACGATGAAAAGTACAAGCTTGTGTTATCAGTTATTCAATTGGTTTAATTGTGCAAATGTTCTTCATTTATTCTTATTGATTCAAGGTTTGCACAAGTATCGTGGACCATCAAAAAGCATGCGGGTTTTACACCACTGAGTGTAGGGGTGCCATTTGTTCCAACAATCACCATCAAACAAAGCAGAAATCGACCAATCTTGTTTTTTTCTGTTAAGAGCAGTGGGAAAAAGTTCCAACTGCTAGTTCTATTGTAGCCACTGCTGGGCTAAAAGACAAACAATCCAGCATGTCACTTTTAGATTTTCTAGGGTTTTGTTTTTAATGGCTTTTTATTAGCTTTTTGTAGATTCTTCATTTTTCCTAGTTTTGTTAATTTATTTTAAGATTTTCATAAAGTTAGTTTTTAATTTTCTGCTTATTTTAATATTTTTAGATTTAATTTAAGTTAACATAGGTTTTAATTAAAACTGTTTTTGTATTTTAGTGTCAAAAAGTGTTATTTTTCAAATTTTCAATTTTTCCATTTTTCTTAGTTTAAGTATATTATTTTAAGATTTTTGGAAAAGATATTTCATTTTTCACTTTATTTTATTAATTTTTTAGAATTAATTTAAGTTTTAAATAGATTTTCAATTAAACTGTTTTGTCTTATTATGTAAAAAAGTATTATTTTCAACATTTTCATTTTTCCCTATTACTTTTAGTTAAAATGGGATTTTTCAAAAATATTTTATAATTTTCCCATTATTTTATTATCTTTTATCATTATTTTTATTAAAAATAGTTTTTAGCTAATTAAAAATAGAAAAACAGTTTTAAAAATTTAGGAAAAATACTTTTTAGTTTCTAATTAATATATGTAAGATATGTGTTTAATAAAATAATATTTTGAGCTTTTTGTTAATTATATTTAGTTTTAGGGCTTTAATTAGCATTTAAAATTAAATATTTAATTAATGAAAGGTTTTAAAATTTATTTATTGAATTTTTATTCTTATTTATATTATTTTAAACTTAGTTTTAATTTTAAACTAGTTTTTAGATTAAATTTTTAATTTCGTCGCGTTTTACGTAATTACGTTCACGTTTTACGTCACTCGTCGTAGTTTAATCGTAGTGTAGCTCGTCTTTTAATATATATTGGCCTAAACATACACACCTCCGCCGAGAACGAACTTGGACTTTTCATCTTTACGGTTTTCCTAAACCGTATCGGTTAATACTTGCCCATTATACGTCTTTTTCCTAAAAGCGTATTTTTACCGCATCAGGGGGTGTTACACTTTGCACGTGATAAATACCTTACACTTGTGTTTAAAAGATATTTAATTTACGTTTCAAGTACACCCTCATTAATTTGAGGAGGAGCTTGTGCAAATGATGAAGATAATTGGATCTGCATTTTCCTTCCCAATTTTTCTTAACATTTCATTAAATCAATTGATATTAAAAACATCGATTAGGTTAATATTTTTATTATGAGGGAGAAAATGTGATTTAATATTAAGATTAACAATGGTTTGACTTAATGTGCTGGCTCATCCTGACATGTGCAAAATGTTTTCGAATATCGTGGCATATGTTAAGGGGGAGCAAAATGGATATGTAGATCAAAAATGGAATTCATGGTGATTTATACTTACCGACAACCCATTTATTTCACGACGATGAAGATTGTGGTGAAAAAAGGATGGTAGGATAGGTTAAGTCCAATGATTCTTCCAAAACTAGAGGAATCTTCCCAAGGACATTCCATAGCTAGAAATAGTAGTCCTTAGGAAAGATAGAGAAAGATTGTGAACGTAGCTGAATGCCGACCAAGTACTTAAGTTAGCACTGGAACAATCACAACAAGGTGCTAGTTATGACTTATTGGTAAGCATTGAAGGGGTTGAAGAATGAAAAAGAATTGTAAAGATAAAGGGTGTAAAGAAAGTAACCCTCCTTACAACCTTAGGCAGAAACCAGGTCAACTCATATGCTATTGAGATCATTTTTAATGATGCTCGATATTGAAGATAGACATCATAGACCCAGTGATGCATTGCACAACCCATCCCAGCTAACTCAGATATCTCTTAAAAGGTATTTGTTTTATTCACACGGAGACAACGCATTATTTATCGATTTATTCACTCCTAATATTGATATTGAAATGGTGGCACTCCTCTCCAGCCTCTGATCACTAAAAATCCAAAATACACGATCGAGTCTAGAACCATTTGAGATCATCAAATATCTCATTAGGATACACTTTCATATTTACTTGCTTCTTCACACATTGTGAAAAGTAAGAAAGATCTTAAGAGTCCTACGCAAAATCTTCATGATCTTGCCTGGACATCTGAGCGTACGAAAGTATTTACAATGAAGATGGAAATCCTTCTTGAGCGAACATCAAAAATCTCATGGTAGGTGACTTGTGTGATTCTTTATGAATCAAACTTGTTATAACTGGAAAGCAACAGTGGTTTATTTTTTAAATGAATTCAAACTCATTCTAGGCCTCTATGCAAAATCTCAGTGATCTTGCAAGAACATTCAGAGTAATACGATTAAGTATTTACAGTGACGAATGGAAATTCTTCTAGTGTTAACATCAAACAGCACTTGGTAGGTAACTAGGAAGATTCTATATGAATCAAGCTCGTGACAACTAGAAAGCAACGATGGTGCGGTTCTTAATTGAATTTCACTTGTTCCATGTATATGAATTGACGGCTTCAATCATACGGATAATTTTATCTGAATGATTCACTCTATACGTTCGCAATCAGCTTTGGACGGTAGAGTAAAGAGAACAGGTTTACCCGTGAAATCTTGTAAAGGAGGTTCTTAATTGAAACTACCTGCCACAAGTACGATATTTAATATCGCCCAACGGTCTTTGTTGATCCCAAACTTAGATCGATTAGCTTTGTATTAAAGGAGATTGAATCAATATTAATACTTAGAGAAACTTTGTTGTATTAAACAATCCAAGTATTATACAGAATTAACACTTAGAATAAAGAACAAACAAATAAAGTAAACCAAACTTTCACTTTAGATTGATAAACAAACTTGCTTACAATGAATGTTGTAAAACTGAATAATGTATATAAGCTACAAACCCTACGACCTCCTTTTATAACACAAGGAGTCGTGTACAAAGGTTTACCCATCAACTATTCTAGGTAAAGATAAACATAGAAAATACAATATTGAGCATATCTTTACATCAAATATAAAACATGTTGACTAAGTATTCCTATCAGTGGTTGGACTTTTTCTTTTTAGCGCTTGAATATTTCTTGTCAGTGCTTGTTTTGTCAGCGCTTCATTTCCTCTTGTCAGTGTCCAAATTACTCTTGTCAGTGTCTTAGTGACTTAGCTAAATTTATTCCCAACAATTCTCCCCTAAACTTGATATCTACTCTAGTAATCAAGTTTCTAAATAAAACTAAGTACAAGGAGGATCCTTACAAATACAAACTACTTGTTAATTAGAAAATAAACAAATCTAATTAAATTCTTGCTAACATCACTAGTATAATCAAGTTCTAGCTGTGTAGACACCATCTTCTTCAAAACATCCTTAGACATAGGATATTGAGCATCAAACAGAAGATACTATGAAAACTTTGTGGTGCTTAGATGGTATACACCAGCAGCTGAATGTAGACGCCACTTTAAACCACTGATATTATCCAGATCCAACCATATTGGATCTGCTTCATCTGGTGCAATCATACTCTTGAATGTTGTCCCGATCTTTATTCCATTTGCTGAAGTAGTCTCTTCAGCATCATACATGGTCTTCATCATATTCCACAGATCTACCAAGTCTTCTCTATCCACGCTTGCAAACTATGAGATCAAGGAAGTAAAAGTATGTTCTGTAAAACCCGTAATTAAAAATCGGAATATTTAAATACGCAGTTTTATTTTAATAAACTATATAAGTATTAATTGATAGACAGAGATATAAACGCATAAATTAAATACGCAATCCCAGTTTATTTAAATATTATAAATATTACAGTTTATGCAGATAATAAAATAACAGTATAAATTCAGATATTACGCGAATATTAATTATTCAAGAAGAAAATAATCCATATCAGAATATACCACGAGGATTAATATAAGTTTCACGCAGCCTCAGTTCTATTAAAAATATTACAGATGAATTTATTATTTTACAGAAATAAATCTACGAATATTAAAATACGCAGTCTCAGCTTTTATTAAATATTACAAATTAATTATTCAGAAAATAATAAGTTAATGTCAGAAAAATTACGTAAATATTATACGCAAGTATTTGTTCAGAAAATGTAGAGATTACAAAATCTCGATCACGAACACGAGCACGGACATTTAAATTATTAATCGAAGCAAATGAGAAGTTATTTTAAATTTAAAAAAAAAAAAAAAGGAAAACTATATATATAAAATGAAGGAGGCGGTTTGTGTAAAGAAAAAAGAAAAAGGAAATTTGGGCCAAGCCCATTAGCTCAAACAAAAAAAAAGAACGGGGGTTTCCCTTTACTTAAGCAGCGAACAAAAAAAAAGAAGAAGAAGGGATTAGGGTTGTCTGTAGCTGCCGACACAAGAGACAAAAAAACAAAGAATGGCCGCCGGTGTAAAAAAAAAAGGAAGGGGTGTTGCGGTTTGTTCTTTTCTTCGTGTGTATCATCCATCCTTGTTAATTTTATAACGGTATGTTACCCTGTCCCTATTTTTTTTACTTGATCCGTTGGGTGGTCATGGTTGTTCAGCCGAGAGTCATAGACTCTCGGTGCTTCTCCTTGCCAGCCCGATCAACAACCACAGCAAGGGGTGTGGTGTTGGTTGAAGCCCAGCCGAGACCGAAGTCTCGGTGGGTGTTGCCTTGGCTGACCAAAAAAACAGAAAACTCCATCCGGGCTGTTTAATTCAGAAAACAGGGTGCGTTTGGGTTTACCAGCAATAAGGGGGCGTTTGGGATTACATAACAGTGGGAAATATACTAGCAGGGGGAACCATATAGCTAGCAGTGGTAACCTTAAGTCTAACAGTGGGAACTTAAGCCTAACAGTGGGAATAATAACCAGCAGGGGGAAACTAATAATTAGCAGTGGGAACTTTGTAAACAACAGTGGGAACCACAAATTATTGAATTGGTATATTATTTTATAAATAAGTTTTATAAATAAATTAATTATATTTTCTAATTTTATTGATCTAATTAATAAAATTTAATTAATTCTAGCTTTACCATTTTATCCTATTAAAACTTATGATTTATAAATAATTTAATCTAAAGATATTAAATTGGAAATATTTCTATATTAGGAAACTTTCTAATTATGATGAGTTACTATTTATAGTAATGTCAGATTATACATTATCCAGTAATCAGAAATACATGGTATATTAAATCAGTAATATTTACGAACAATAAGAATTTATTAGGTTATATAAATAGTAATACAAGTATAACTTAAATCCAACTAAAACAGTTAAGAGCAGTAAAATATTTAACATCAGTCAACTTATTTTTCGCGTACGTTATTTATGTAGTACCTGTGAAGTCGGGATCGATCCTTCAGCTTTCATTCTTATTTCATTAATGGGCACAAGGTACGGATTTTCCGTCCTTTCAGTAAGGATTTCCTTTCCTATGCATGTTTAGGATTCCCCATCTTCAGCCAAATGTTTTCCCCAGTATATGTTTAAACTTATCAGTAATCATGTTAAGAATTAAATAAATTGCCTGAGCATTATATACAAGCACGACCAGTTTATGTACTAGTTACGGAGGTACCGTAACCACGGCACTAGAGGCACCGGTGTCGTGACTCACATGCAGGAGAGTGATATCCTGCATCGTCCCATTCATGTTCAGTTTGGCCATTTTTATATGTATGTTTTAGTGGGGCGTATGGATGCATCCTAGGCTTATAAGTGTTTCATGTTATCAGGGTGAATGTGGTGTGTGCTCTACATCCTTCACATTGGAGCTGATCCCTCCACCCAGCACAGTTATTTAGAGGTCACCCCTCTACAGCATGACGAGGTCACCCCTCCAGTTATTCATGCACGGTTGTTACAACACGTGACCTATATAAGCTCTGGCAAATTAAAATACAGTAAATGCATGTTTTCAGATTTATCAGATATTAGTTCAACGTTATTATTTACGAATCAGACTTTACAGATTATGCACAGATTTCCGCTACAACTTTACTTATCAGTCTTATAGCTCCAGCATTTTACCATCTGTTTCATTTCAGTAGTTACTTATCATGCTTTATATCCGTTCATTGAGCGTTATGCTCAGCCGTAGTTCCTTTCATGTTCTAACGGCAGGTACACCGGGACGTTCTTAGGATTCTGAGAGCACGTGCATTTGGAATGGGAGCTATACAGACTTCTTATTTTATGCACTTATATTATTCTGCTTATTTGGACATTGTTTAGTCCTTTCATTCAGTATTTTATATTTCATGTTTTGGGCTTATGTTTGGATTACCGAAGTTTGATTCTGGTATTTTCCTTTATGGTCAGTTAATGTTCTAGGACATTTACCTTATGCTTTGATGACACGCAATAAATACACGTAACGGTCCACTTATCCAAGTGGGGTGTTACAATTATGGTATCAGAGCCAGGTTCGACCTGTAGGCTCTAAAACTTGACCTGTGACTAGTGGGTAGTCACCAGGAACTTCCCAGATTTTGGCGTTGTTATCTTTCATGTTTCTCAGGGATTATTCAGTCAGTTTTCGTCATTAATCAGTCAGTCTTCTTAAAGTTTTGACTAAGTAAAAGGTTGGTACATAACTAGCCATATTTAGTCGCATGTGCTTTTTAGCGAGCTTTCGTTTTGGTGAACTGACCATAGGCGTTCACCCTTGGCCGTTCAGATTCTGTATTGGTAAACTGACCATAGGCGTTTACCCTTACTCATGACAGATTCATGTTTTCAGTCAAATATCACTCGGTGAACCAGCCATAAACGTTCACCATTGTTCAGGTCAAATTTCATGCTTTTCAGTCGAAGGCTGTTTGTGAACCGATTCATAGTTGTCCACCTTTGTCATATCAGGACATTTCAGAAAATTTTGACAAGTATGGATTGGACTACAGCCATATAAATTTCTATACATGACAGTTCTCAGAAAATTTTGACCAGTATGGATCGAACCAGAATAGCCCATACTTAGTCTCATGTTTCCTTCCTTGGAGTACGTGGATTGAACCATAGCCGTCCACATCAATTAATATTACACCTCAGTTGATTTAACTTTTTGTGTTCCTTATAACAGTCAAATTTTCATACCCTCACGTTGATGTCATCTACATGATGATTCAGTTTCATGTCTCCTTACGAGGATTATGTTTTCAGCAAGGTGATGATGCCTTCAGGCTAAAATATAGAAGGATTACAGTAAAATCCTATTTCATGATAAATAATGTTCTGGTCTTTATCAATCATGTCTTCTGTCTTCATACTGAACATTGATGAAACTCTGTTTAATCATACTTTCAGCCTCTATACAACCAGCATTAAGTCGACGCAGGAATTGTCAGCCTATCATGTTATTTATTTCAGATCAGCTTACTACCGTTTAAATCAATTTGTTTCTTGATAATGTCAGGCAAGCGACACCAGTATCGATCATTCCATAAAATTTCCACCAGCTCCATGTACAGTATTCCATATGTACCCCATGTACAGTGTCTCAGTTATACTCCATGTATAATATTTCACGTGTACTCTACGTACAGTGTCTCAGATTTGCTACATGTGCAGTATTCATTTTTTTTACTTCACGTACAATAGCCAGGTGTACTCCAGGTACCCTACTCCATGGATATTGCTAATCGATCCTCAATCATCTCGGGCGTTTCCACTTGTCGATATTTTACCAGTTGCTGATGCTGCTCGTGAGTTGAAGATCTTGCTAGATGTTGATGCCGCTAACACTTTGAAGACCTCACAAATGCTGATGCTGCTGAACTTTGGAGATTTCTCAAGCTGCTGATGGCGTTTATACTATGAAGACTGTGGAACGAGGACGAAAACTATAAAATTGAAATTTCTGACAAGAATAAATTTCAACCATCAGACACTACCCTTCCATTACGTACTTTTACCTTCTCAGCTAGATGTCACACTTCACTCAGCTAACCGTTCATTCAAAAGAGTGGGAACCGGAACTCAGTCGGCCACTCAGCAGAAATAATTACATTAATCACGGTCATGATAACGACCGTCAGGAAAACTGACAGACAAAGTAGTAGTGACAACCATCGTACTTGTAATTAATCAGTCAGTAACAATCGGAACTCCGACACGGACGTGACCAGAAATGCAGAGGTCAGCAGTCTAACCGATCCGCCAATCCTAGCAGTTACCGAAAATTCTTCAGTCTTGTTCATATTCATCCACTAAAACACATGTCAAGACATCATTCAAGACATAGGCCTCAAGTATCATTTCGGAAGACACATATCAGGACACCAGTCATGGTACACGTAATACGAATCTTTTCTCAAAATACGAGGCAGAACTCATAACTCCGTACCAGGCCCTAAATGATTCAGGGCACCCTCCAAGGGGGATACCCTCGCTTTATTATGCCACGCATAAATTAGATCATTTGAAAAATTCAGTCACCACCACTGGAGTATTATTCAGGTTAAACACGCAGTATTCATTCTGTGAGGTTACAGGCGAACACATTCAGTGAAAAGTCGCCATGTTTACTTCACGTATTCCTATGTCAGCTTTATCTTAAATCAGATATTTACCTACCTCTCAGCCAGAAAGGACTCAACAGTAACACCATATTTATTAAAGCCTTATTTTCAGCTAACGACGAGATCCGTCGTACTAGATTCCAAATATATTCATTATACTTTCGGTCAGAAAATCAGCACGAATTATTTCTGCCTTACAAGCGCGTGACTATCAGTCCATAGCTACGAAGACTTTTACCTACCTGTTATTAATTCACTTCTGAAATTCCTTAAATTCATGATCAACAGATTATTCTAGAGTTCCAGATATAATTTCAGAAATTTTTCAAGAAATTTCCTTCCTAACCACGAGACAGAAATTTAACATCGAGCTAGTCTCAAGAACAGAACCTGTTTTCATAACTCTTTATTACAGGGCTCTAGCTACGTTAAAAGAGTTGCAGCAATTGCTACAAGAGTTACCAAAATTAGGCTTTATTCGCCCTAGCGCCCCATCGAAAAAATTTTCAGATCACCATTCCTAATCGATATTCATTCCACGAATAGAAAGTTTAATTGACCTACTACGAGGTGTCTTAAACATTCTTCCAGAAAAATTCAAGATCATGCCACCATCAGTGGTGAGGGAAGAACATGATGTCCTTCAGACCGTTGTTGCACATATTATAGCCACTCTAAAAAATTTAAATTTTACTTCGGAGCTCCCTAATGCTCCAGCTATAGTATGAAAATTTATGAATAAATTTTCCTTGACTTCTCAGACAAAATTGGCAGTACATTCATTGATAACATTTTGATCTCCCAAATTCTAGAGAAGAACACGAGAAACATCTCCTCACAGTTGTACAGAATCTTCGATAGGAGAAAATTTTATATACAGCTTTCCAGATATGAATTCCAATTGAACAAAGTGGCATTTCTGAGCCACTCTACCTTAGCAGGAAGAAATTTCAAACAATGTTGCGAAGGTGAAGGCCATCACCTGATGGTCCCGACTGGCGCCTGTGAATGAAATACAAATTTTTCTAGAACTCAATTGACTACTAGCGCAGAAATTGCTGACAGTCATCACTAAAGCCTAGACAGAATTTTTATAGAACCGTATCACACCTTGATACAGCTATGTTCATATCTAGATGCCTGATATACCGCAGGTTCAAGATAGAACGCCTTCATGTTAGTGTGTTACCATTAGAAAAATCTGAATAGAATGAGACAGGATTCCATGGAGGTTATTGTCAGTTACCACAGACTTTGATGAAGTATGATACTATCTACGTTATCGTCAACCATGTAATCAGCCTACGTGTTTCTTTCATCCGAAAGGATCACGCAGTAGCAGATCTGCAGAAAATTTAGAAATTCAGCAGTATATTGTACGAATTCAAGGCATTCCATCGACCATCATATCAGACAGAATTCATGTTTACAATCACGTGTATGTTTACGTTCACTTTACGTTCATGTGTATTTTTACTTTCATGTTTACGTCTCATTCACAGTATGATGCTGTTTCAGTTCATCTTTTATGCTATCTCGTGATTTAAGTTCACGTTTGCGTTCATAATATTGTTCACGTTCAAGTTCATGTGCCATTTCACGATACACGTTTCTCAGTTTATTACCGTATACGGTTACAGAAAACTTGAGAGACCAGACTCAAATTTAGCACAACTTTCCAATAACCAGGCAGACGTTTCACATCTCAGACCCTATCGTTTGGCATTCCTTCCTCAGTAAGCATACGTTCAGGATATGTTCTAGTATCACGTTCACAGTATGTTTCACGTATCCCATTCACGATATACTTCATGCACAACGTTCCTTATATAATCGCGAACCACGTTCACAATTGTTCACGTAGTTCATCCCTATATATTTTTTCAACAGCTTGCTCAGAGATATAAATGTTATCTTTTCAGGATAATTGTACGTACCGTTTCATGTATACTACATGCTATAGCTTATTCATTCAGGATCAGAAAATCCATCTTAAGTTTAGAACCAGAAACTATTCAGCATCATCAGGACAGGGTCATCAGGACCAAGATTTTGTTCATTATGTTTATACCTTTGAAGGAATCGTTTCGAGCGGGAAGCCACTCGAAACGGAGGAGTCCATCCGGGCCCCTCATCCTTTCCTTCAATAAATCCATTTAAGTTCTTTCAGTCATGTCACGTTCCATGTTCCTTCAGCCATATCACGTTACATGATCATTTCAGTCATCTCAGGTTTATACCTATCGGCAGCATTATGTCTTAATTAGAAGGCAATTCATCCTTCAGCTTAATTGTCTTTTCAGTCTACGTGTTCTTTCAGTTCTTATAACTTCATCAGCTTATTACCTTTAATTCGAGGACGAATTTCTCCTTTTTAGAGGGGAAGAATTGTAAAACCCAGTATAGTCGTATCTTTAATTCGGGGACGAATTATTGTTTTTAGAGGGGAAGAATTGTAAAACCCAGTATAGTCGTATCTTTAATTCGGGGACGAATTATTGTTTTTAGAGGGGAAGAATTGTAAAACCCGTAATTAAAAATCGAAATATTTAAATACGCAGTTTTATTTTAATAAACTATATAAGTATTAATTGATAGACAGAGATATAAACGCATAAATTAAATACGCAATCCCAGTTTATTTAAATATTATAAATATTACAGTTTATGCAGATAATAAAATAACAGTATAAATTCAGATATTACGCGAATATTAATTATTCAAGAAGAAAATAATCCATATCAGAATATACCACGAGGATTAATATAAGTTTCACGCAGCCTCAGTTCTATTAAAAATATTACAGATGAATTAATTATTTTACAGAAATAAATCTACGAATATTAAAATACGCAGTCTCAGCTTTTATTAAATATTACAAATTAATTATTCAGAAAATAATAAGTTAACGTCAAAAAAATTACGTAAATATTATACGCAAGTATTTGTTCAGAAAATGTAGAGATTACAAAATCTCGATCACGAACACGAGCACGGACATTCAAATTATTAATCGAAGCAAATGAGAAGTTATTTTAAATTTTTTTTTAAAAAAAAAAAAAAAGGAAAACTATATATATAAAATGAAGGAGGCGGTTTGTGTAAAGAAAAAAGAAAAAGGAAATTTGGGCCAAGCCCATTAGCTCAAACAAAAAAAAAAGAACGGGGGTTTCCCTTTACTTAAGCAGCGAACAAAAAAAAAAGAAGAAGGGATTAGGGTTGTCTGTAGCTGCCGACACAAGAGACAAAAAAAAAACAAAGAATGGCCGCCGGTGTAAAAAAAAAGGAAGGGGTGTTGCGGTTTGTTCTTTTCTTCGTGTGTATCATCCATCCTTGTTAATTTTATAACGGTATGTTACCCTGTCCCTATTTTTTTACTTGATCCGTTGGGGGGTCATGGTTGTTCAGCCGAGAGTCATAGACTCTCGGTGCTTCTCCTTGCCAGCCCGATCAACAACCACAGCAAGGGGGTGTGGTGTTGGTTGAAGCCCAGCCGAGACCGAAGTCTCGGTGGGTGTTGCCTTGGCTGACCAAAAAAACAGAAAACCCCATCCGGGCTGTTTAATTCAGAAAACAGGGTGCGTTTGGGTTTACCAGCATTAAGGGGGCGTTTGGGATTACATAACAGTGGGAAATATACTAGCAGGAGGAACCATATAGCTAGCAGTGGTAACCTTAAGTCAAACAGTGGGAACTTAAGCCTAACAGTGGGAATAATAACCAGCAGGGGGAAACTAATAATTAGCAGTGGGAACTTTGTAAACAACAGTGGGAACCACAAATTATTGAATTGGTATATTATTTTATAAATAAGCTTTATAAATAAATTAATTATATTTTCTAATTTTATTGATCTAATTAATAAAATTTAATTAATTCTAGCTTTACCATTTTATCCTATTAAAACTTATGATTTATAAATAATTAAATCTAAAGATATTAAATTGGAAATATTTCTATATTAGGAAACATTCTAATTATGACGAGTTACTATTTATAGTAATGTCAGATTATACATTATCCAGTAATCAGAAATACATGGTATATTAAATCAGTAATATTTACGAACAATAAGAATTTATTAGGTTATATAAATAGTAATACAAGTATAACTTAAATCCAACTAAAACAGTTAAGAGCAGTAAAATATTTAACATCAGTCAACTTATTTTTCGCGTACGTTATTTATGTAGTACCTGTGAAGTCGGGATCGATCCTTCAGCTTTCATTATTATTTCATTAATGGGCACAACGTACGGATTTTCCGTCCTTCCAGTAAGGATTTCCTTTCCTATGCATGTTTAGGATTCCCCATCTTCAGCCAAATGTTTTCCCCAGTATATGTTTAAACTTATCAGTAATCATGTTAAGAATTAAATAAATTGCCTGAGCATTATATACAAGCACGACCAGTTTATGTACTAGTTACGGAGGTACCGTAACCACGGCACTAGAGGCACCGGTGTCGTGACTCACATGCAGGAGAGTGATATCCTGCATCGTCCCACTCATGTTCAGTTTGGCCATTTTTATATGTATGTTTTAGTGGGGCGTATGGATGCATCCTAGGCTTATAAGTGTTTCATGTTATCAGGGTGAATGTGGTGTGTCCTCTACATCCTTCACATTGGAGCTGATCCCTCCACCCAGCACAGTTATTTAGAGGTCACCCCTCTACAGCATGACGAGGTCACCCCTCCAGTTATTCATGCACGGTTGTTACAACACGTGACCTATATAAGCTCTGGCAAATTAAAATACAGTAAATGCATGTTTTCAGATTTATCAGATATTAGTTCAGCGTTATTATTTACGAATCAGACTTTACAGATTATGCACAGATTTACGCTGCAACTTTACTTATCAGTCTTACAGCTCCAGCATTTTACCATCTGTTTCATTTCAGTAGTTCCTTATCATGCTTTATATCCGTTCACTGAGCGTTATGCTCAGCCGTAGTTCCTTTCATGTTCTAACGGCAGGTACACCGGGACGTTCTTAGGATTCTGAGAGCACGTGCATTTGGAATGGGAGCTATACAGACTTCTTATTTTATGCAATTATATTATTCTGTTTATTTGGACATTGTTTAGTCCTTTCATTCAGTATTTTATATTTCATGTTTTGGGCTTATGTTTGGATTACCGAAGTTTGATTCCGGTATTTTCCTTTATGGTCAGTTAATGTTCTAGGACATTTACCTTATGCTTTGATGACACGCCATAAATACACGTAACGGTCCACTTATCCAAGTGGGGTGTTACATGTTCCTTTTTACCATATCTGGTGATCATCCAGAACCCACTTGCGTCTTCCTCATAATTGATTATTGGGTTTCTGAAATCCAAAGGCAATACCTCTGCAACATCTAAAGCCTCTAAAGGTGAAAGCTTTATATTCTTTCTGATCACTGCTTCACTAGGATTCAATTTATCAAGGACTGGAAATTCAATTAGAATTCCCTTCTTCACTGGCCTTGGTACAATCAAGGCCCTCTTGATCTGCATATTTTCCTCAATTTATTCTCTCCTTTCATCTGAGAGAAGCCTCATAGTGTTTGCCTCACAAACCCTTTCCCAAATTAGATAAGCATGAACTTCCAATTCTTCAAAGGATAGCCTCCTCAATCTCTAATAGGTCCATCCACGTTGATGGCACCTAAGCAGCATATAGTAGA